>CAHIKZ030000353.1:875000-910000 GCA_903632075.3 Acanthosepion pharaonis
GATAAAGCTAGTTTTCATATTTTCTATTTTTAATTGATATTCTATAATTGATATATCTATAATGTATATTTCTATTTATTTAACCAGTGCATTCAAAGTCTCTCCAAGAGTAAGGAGGTCAAATCAATGAATATCAAATTATTATTATTAATATTATTATTATTAGTAGTAGTAGTATTATTAAGGAGAAGAAGAAGAAGTAACAGAAAGTCGAAATAGAAAAAATGTGGAAATTGAAAACAAAATTAGTACCAGTTATAGATTCTCTTCGAACGATAAAATTGGAACGCAACACATAGAATAATTCCTTGGAAATCCCAGTGGAAGAGAAATATAAATGAATGTATGTTAATTCGGCCGACACACTAAGAATTTTGTCCATGTAATGCTAATGGTGTAATGGAAGTTAGAAAAGCAAATCATGAAAAGTAGACATAACACGGTACTACATGCCTTAGGTCATCCCTCAAGCTTGGTAGTTAGTGCGACCATAACAGAAATCGGAATAATAATAATAATAATAATAATAATAATACGCGTCAGAAATTTATGGGATTACACAATAAACACGGACAGAACAATCAAAGCTCACCACCCAGACATTGCTATTAGAGACCACAAACAAAGTGCCCACTTCTTGATATGACTGTCCCAGAAGACTGCAATGTATATTTGAAGATTTTCAAAAAGCTATCAAAATGCAAGGACCTTGAAATCTAAATCTAAAAAATGTAGCACATGGGAACATCAACAATTCCTGTTGTAGTTGGATCCCTCGGATTGGTTGGGAAATATTCCAGTAGGGTCATTGAAAGGATTCCTGGAAGCCCATTCCTTTCAGAAATATAAAAAAAGATGTTCTCATGAGTATAATCCACACTTTACGGAGGGCTTTATCTATGTAAAATATGTGCTGTTTTTTTGTTTTGTTTTGTTTTTTTTAATTAGTCAGTGGGAAATAACATGATGCCATTTCTGACCTTATATCTCTGGTTGGGACCCGGAAAGAAATGTGTACAGACCAGAAATCAAAGGAATAATAATAATAATAATAATAAATACATTATTAGACATGATAGTCTAGGACAATATATTTATTGGCAATTCTGTTCATCTATTAAAGTCTCGCAGACATGGTACAAAGATTAAATGATAATAGAGTTAATATACTGTGGAAATTCCAATTTTTCACAAAGTTGAACAGACATGATCATAAATTATTTCCAAAAAGGTACCTTCCAACGAAGATATATAATATGCCCAAAGAATTCCAATGTTTCTAAAAAAAATATTTCAAAAACTATAAAATTATAAGGACTTGGATATTGATGCTGCATTGTAGAAAAATAAAATAAATTATCGCTGTTGTGATCGGGGTATTAGGTATGACATGAAGGGTGCCGAAAATTATGTGAGCAGAATTTCTGAACACATCAGCATATCAGAGATACAAAAGGATTATCTTTAGTAAAGTCCTTTCCATCTAATCAAAATGTCCCAAACGTGCTCAGATAACATTTGTACAGTGCCCCTTTTACTCATAGACCACTGAAGAGACTTTAGAATTATGCTCTTAACATTACAATTTGCAAGACTGATCCACATACAGTAATAATAATAATAATAACCAGAGTTCACATAAACAAAGTATGCCTTCTTATTAATATCGCAGTCACTGCAGACTGTTAGGTATCTGTGATGATCTTCAAAAAACTATCAAAGTAAAAGAACCTAGCAATCGAAATCTCAAAAAGGTGACAGATTAGGACATCCATAATTTCAGTTGTAGTTGGAACCATCGAATTGACTGGAAAATGTTTAGATAGACTCATTGAAAGGATTCCTGGTAGCCCAAACTTAAAAGTAATACAAAAGAATTCTATTCACATGTACAGACCACACCATACGAAAGTGTTTATCTATGTGAAATATGGGTAATCATTCTGTTCTATTGAGGTGCTTTTTTTTTCTCAAAACATGATAAGTGGAAAATGCCATGATGTCACTTCTGATCTTTGGTCTATGGTGGGGACCAGGAAAGAAATGAGTATACGCCAGAAATCAAAGGAAACATCATCATCATCATCATCATTATTTATTTATTTACTTATTTATTTATTAATTATTAGTTTCCAGGTCATACGAGACCTGCTGTAAGGGTAAAATTAATACTTGATATATAAAATGTTTATATTTTCTTTAAAATGATAATTATCACCTGATTAATTCTCTTCTAGTTCCCCGCAGCGCGAACAATTTTTTTTTAAATTTCGTGTAAGTTTGTCTATATTTCTGAGATGAGGTATTATGTACAGTATTTACATTAGTCGGACTATTGTCCTCATCTTTGTCGCCATATTTGTCACAACGTTTCGGCCGTTGTACGCTCCGGCCTTCTTCAGGTGGTTGGAATTTCGAACTGAACCCTTTATTTCGATCACTGGAGTAGACTGTTCTAGTTCCACGTACCATGTTTGATGGATGTCAATTATCTCCTGCTAATTTTCCCTCTGAAAGTTCTCCACTTAACCAGGTATTGAACTCACCTTCATTGGGTCTGTCACTGGATCTAACCAACGCCTTTATCCACTGTGCCATGTGTCCTTGAGGACATCTGGGTATGAACTTCTGAGTATTATAAACCTAATGTTTTTCAGCATCATTTTTTACCAGTGCTCATATTGCAATTTTGCTGTTATCATTTCATGTCTTTACCAGAGTTCATATTGCAACTTTGTTATCATTGCGTTTCTCTGGCACTCCTTATTACAACCACAACTTACAATATGGCGACAAAGATGAGGACAATAGTCCGACTAATGTAAATACTGTTCGTGTAAGTTGTTGACAGATTTTGTTAGTCTTCTTGTCTGTAACATTTTATCACCCCCAGCGCTACAGTTATTATATATATATATCCAGTTTTCAGGTGCTTCGTCATTGTTTATTGTCATGATACGTATCTCTACTTACTTTGCCCAATTCTTTAACATTCATTTTTTTATTGTATGTAACTTTTTTGTCTGCATTCTCTTATTTATTTTATACATGTGCCATATTAGATTTTATATTACATCAATATGAAAGTCAAAGACTTAAAGAATAATGACCTCATGGCTTTCATATAGATTATGGTTACTGACTCGTTTAGTTGACATAAGCGATGTTCATTTCGTTCTTTGGGGTTTAGAATTCTAATACTGGCATTTCTTACAAGGAATATACTGCCCAATCATATCATGTTGATCTTTGTCTTCATTTAGTGAAAAGCTTTCAAGGGCAGAAACTAAATGGTACACCCTCAAAATGTTCTTTCCACAATCTTTACATAGAATGAGCTAAAGTTATTACGTTTCGCAATCTACTCATAACAGGTACTGGCATTATGGGTAAGACGATAAACTATAACCAACAGCAAGGCAAGTGATCAGCTTTTGAGGATCGTGGTACCACCTCTTAATTGCTGGTGTTCCTTGATCTACCTTGTCTCGGGATTGTAGCACTTGATAGGGTCCCAAGTATGGGTAAATAGTTAACCCCAAAATGTGGTCAACATACTAAGAAAGTATAAAAATAGGTTTAAACACAAGAAATATTTTGTAAAAAAATTATTACCAGCCATAAATGTTTGAAGAAAAATTATTACCAGAAATATATTAATAAAAAAAAAATATTACCAGCAATAAAAGCCCTGTCGGCATTAAATATCCCAGTGAGGTTTATATGCCGTAAGACATACCAAACCAAACCAGCAATAAAATATTTTCGGCATTAAATAACTCATTGAGGTTGATATGCCATATGAGAAACGAAATCAAACGAAAACAGGAATAAAAATCTTCTCGGCATTAAATAACCCATTGAGGTTGATATGCCGTAAGACAAACAAACAAACAATAAAAAAACGGTATTAAAAACCTTGAGGTTGAGTAAGACAAAAACCAAACCAAAATAAAAAATGTGTCGGCATTAAATAACCCATTGAGCTTGATATGCCGTAAGACAAACCAAACCAAACCAAACCAGTAATAAAAATAGTGTCGGCATTAAATAACCCATTGAGGTTGATATGCCGTAAGACAAATCAAACAAAACTAAACCATTAACAAAAACTGTGTCGACATTAAATAATCCATTGAGGTTGATATGTCGTAAGACAAAACAAGCCAAACCAAACCGGTAATAAAAATTGTGTCGGCATTAAATAACCCACTGAAGTTGATATGCCGCAAGACGAACCAAATCTAACTAAACTATAAGAGGTACTGAATAAATAAAGTACTCTGAAATGGAATAGTCAGTAAAAATGTCGATCTGGAATACTTCATGGCTTGTCAGTAAGAGGCTGTGCGTTGTGGTGTAATTATATCTGGTCGTAATAAGATCTCGAGGAGCCGAGTTCGAATTTCAGTTGGATACTTTACATTCACTTACGCGCATATAACGTTGGGAAAGGTACGTATCCATTTCTTCCCCACCAAACTATAGTTTAAATAGCAGGACTGACATGGCCCTCTAGCCTTGGTTGCCAACTAGTCTACCGGAGAAAGGAACAGCAACCTAATGCGAGAAAAAAAAAACTTGTACTTGATAAGTCGTGAATCGAAAGAGACATGATCTCCCAATCGTGTATCACGTATGTCACTTAAATGAGTCAGTGACAAAAATTTATTTTAAGAAATATTCAAAGATACTTCAAAAAAAGAAAGAAAAAAAAACGAAAGTATATTTTATAGTTGACGTCATGTCGTCCTGAAAATGATTAAGTGAATACAACGCTGTAATAAAATAAAAAGATTTCAACTCAAAAATCCTTGAAAATTTACTTAGCTTCAAATGAGAGCTGTATTTTTTATGTCATCTCTTTTAAGATCGTGTTAAAAGCACTTTATCCATATATATATATATATATATATATATATATATATATATATATATATATATATATATATACACAGCTTGATATATAGCAATTAAGAACATACAAATCACACACACACACACACACACATATATATATATATATATATATATATATATATATATATATATATATATCTGCAGCTTGAAATATAGCAATTAGAAACACACAAACACACACACACACACACACACACACATATATATATATATATATATATATGTGTGTGTGTGTGTGTGTGTGTTGTCAGATTCTTTTGACGCAATTTAAAAAACGCGCGATTCCTGTGTTCGTCATGCTGTCCGTTCCACTAAAATAATCAGAAGGATAATTGTTGTATAGTAAAGCTATTACAAAAATAAACGGATAAGCTATTAGCCAGAGTAATTATGAGTTGAAGAACGCAGGACAGCATTAACAACAATAAGATTATAAAAGCCGGTTAATGACGGAATATCATGAAGCGATGTGCGACAAGAAAGGTTTTTAAAGCTCTTAAGCGCAAATATTGTAGAAAATAGAATCTATTAAAGTGGAGAACATTCTTTGCGTATCTAAAATATATATGCAACATACATAGTCACACATGGTTATTTGAAATATATTATCGGAAACGCATTTAAAAATTTTCTCTATACCATGAAGTGAAGTAAAATTGCATCACTCTGAATATATGCTTCAATTTATTACTTGATAGAAGATCTCTGCGCTAATAATAATAATAATAATAATAATAATAAGGAGATAGGACCTGTAACAATTTTATGGAACAACAAAATACACACAGACAGAACCATCAAATCTAATCGGCCTGATATCGTTTTTAGATACTGCAAACAAAAAATCCTCCTTAATCATACTGCAGTCGCTGCAGTCTGTAATGTTTGTTGAAGATCTTCAAAAAGCTACCAAAATAAAAGGACCTTGAAATCTAAATTTCAAAAAATATTGCACATGGGAACATCAACTATCCCTGTTGTAGTTGGAAACTTCGGATTGGTTGGAAAAGATTGCAATAGAATCATGCCTTAACGAAATATAAAAAAAAAATGTTCTCACGATTACAGCCCACAACGTTATCTATGCAAAATATGTGTTTTATGCGTGTGTCTTTTTTGGGGGGGAGCGGGGTAATTGCTCAGTGGAAAATGCCATGTTGTCATTTCTAACCTTTGGTCTCTGGGTGGGAGTACATACCAGAAATCAAAGCAAATAATAATAATAATAATAATAACAATAACAATAATAGTAATAATACCCTGTTGTAGATGTATGATTGGTTGGAAAAGATTCCAGTAGACTAATTGAAGGGATTCCTGGAATCCTATGCCTCAAGGAAATACAAAAAATTGTTCTCACAATTAGAGCTCACACTTTACGAAGGGCTTTATCTATGTAAAATATGTAAATATGTGTTGTTTTTTGTTTGTTTTTTTGTTTTGTTTTTTGTCATTGGGAAGTGTCATGATGCCATTTCTAACCTTAGCTCTCTGGCCGAGACACGTACAAATGTGTACACCCCAGAAATCATAGGAAATAATAATAATAATAATAATAACAACAATAATAATAATAATAATAATAATAATAATAGCTGACACTAAGTCAATGAATGTCTAAATGAGAAAACGTTTCATCGCATGCATCATTTTATGCATGAGATTGATCGTCTGTATGTGTCTAGATTCGAAGTGGGTAGAGGATTAGTTCAACTAGAACTGCCTTACAAACCCAAAACAATCGGTATTCGATGATACCTGGAAACTACAGAAAACTGTATGATGATCACTGTTAAATAACAAGAATGAAATAACAAAATTTATTTAGTAATAAAGGAAGCCAACAAATTCAAATGGGAACTTCAAGTGACTGAAGGAGGGTAAATATACTATAAGACACCTACTAGAGCGACAAAGAATCTAAAAAAGAAACTAAAAGTAAATGCAATGTGCCCGATGCAGATACGAAGGTCAATACTCGGACCGTACGAAACAAGCTGATGTAGACAAACCTCGTAACCATCAGCGTTTATGTAGTTCAGGGTTAAAAGCTGAAACTGACGTTTTTATTCTTGCTGCACAGGCACAATGCCTGTTAACTAGAAGTTACCATGCACAAATACGGAAAAATTGTGTTATTCTTAAATACCGATAAATTCTGTGATAAATATCCAGAAAAAGTTCATAATCTTGTATCGGGTTGTACAATGTTAGCATCCACGAAACAAAAGAAAGCAAAATGCAATAATAATAATAATAATAATAATAATATAAAACTCAGCATAATAGATTGTGTCAATATCTGCACTGAAACATATGTAACTTTTACGGTAAGGAAACTGCAAGGAACTGGTGTGAAGATCACCCAAACCAGGTTACATAGAAAGGACTTGTAACAATTTTATGCGAATTTACAAGACTCACAGACATATCAATCAAAGCTGATCGCCCAGACACAGTGATCAAAACCCACAAAAACACAGTATCTTTTCTTATTATCATGGTGTTTCCTGCAGATTGTAATGTATTTATGAAGAATATCAAAAAGCTCTAAATACAAGGATATTAAGGAGGAAATATCAGAACTGAAGACATCAGCAATTCCAATTGTAGTTGGATCCATCGGATTGATTAGAAAAGGATCCGAAATGCGAAAAATGGAACAGGCAAGTACAGCTCAGACATTACGAAGAGTTTTATAGATGTAATATGTGTGAAAATATTTTTTTTTTTTTCAAAAAATGATTAGTGGAAAATCTCATGACATCAAGTCATGAGAATCCACTAATCATTCATGGTAATTGAATGTAAAAATCTTCAGCACCATCTTGATATGACACCAGAAGTGTTGAAATAAAATGGCTATTTTTGTAGTGATTTTATAATATTTTTTATGTTATAATTTTGAATAAATGATTATATATATATATATATATATATATATATATATATATATATATATATATATATATTGTTAACCATATGGCGATGAGGTCAAATTAACTATACATTTGCCTAATATTGTACTATGATGCCCGATTATATATAGATAATTAGTGAAAATATAATCAAAGATTAATAATTCCTATCCTTGTGCAATACAGGTTCAGTATCGGAAATAATTAATATAAATATAGTCATATATATGAACGAGAAAATCGTGATGACACAGTTTATTGATCTGATAGTCTTTGGTAAGAATTCTTAACAATGAAAAAAAATATTATAAACAATGACTTCCACATCCACAAACAATGAATATGAACAACGTGGTCAGATCGTAAATATAACAGATTGCCAGCCAAGCTGTCTTTTAAAATGTAAAGAGAATTCGTCTTGTGCCTAATCTTGTTTTAGTGGAAGATCCATTAATCCTATTAGGAATGATTTACCTCGATAAGCTCGGGTAGCACCAACAATAGTTGGGTACTGATCTTGGATTAAATGGATTCTCCACGATTTTGGAATTGATCGTATCGAATAATAATCGAATTGTGATCTCTGTTTTCTTTCAGATGAGCGTTAAATTTCATCAACAAAATGCTAATCGGCTCGATATTTGCAAAGAAAAAAGATCACAAACTAACAAAAGAAAAGATTAATTCTTTTCCTTTGTCATTAATCATAAGAAAATGTTGTCTGCATTGGCCGCTGCCCGATGTCAGGGGAAATATTAGAGAACTTGTTCAAAGATATTTTTTATGATTCATGAGAAAGAGAAAAATAGCTGAAGTTTACCTGTGGCTGCTTTTTACTTGTTTTGTTAATTTTTCTAAATTTATTTAGTTCTTTTATTTAGTTTCTATTATTATTATTATTATTATTATTATTATTATTATTATTATTATTTGTTTTGAAGTTGATCAAATTCTTTGATTATTTTTTTAAAAGATAACAGACGCCGAGAAAATGCAAGACGGATACCAGATGAACTGAAATCTTCTTTAAAGTGGTGTCTTCATTATTTTAGAATTTTATTGTTTCAGAGCCAGACGGAAAATGAATAAAAAGAGTTAACTTGAAAAGGACGGAAGAATGTAAAAGG
Source organism: Acanthosepion pharaonis (assembly GCA_903632075.3). Lineage (NCBI taxonomy): Eukaryota > Metazoa > Mollusca > Cephalopoda > Sepiida > Sepiidae > Acanthosepion > Acanthosepion pharaonis. The sequence continues at coordinate 883,966 of CAHIKZ030000353.1, forward strand.
AAATCGCGGAAAAAGAATGAATAAATGATGAATGAATGAATGAAAATAACTTATTAAATATCAGGCAACAAAGATTCATATGAAAACTGAATGGGCAGGAGAAGGAAAACAATAGTGGTAAAAAGAAAGAATTAAACATTGGAAAATATAAGAAAAACTATATTGGATAATATAAAGTAAACTGGAAGTGTAGACAGAAACAAAAAAAAAAATTAAAAGATAGAAACGGGTAATATAAGGAAACATTCGGCATGCTTTGACAGAGCAGTCACTATTTCTATCGATTGAAATTCATAAGAATTGTCTATAATTTTTTTTTTTTTTTCAAGAAAATAGCCTTCTCACATTCAGTAACTGCTATCGTTTTTCTGTATTGATGGAAATTTCCTTCCTAAGCTTTTATTCGAAGTTGTGCGAAATGACAATATCTCCATTATATATATATATATATATATATAATACAAAAAGAATCAACTACCAGAGCATAGTCGATTTTAAGCATAGTGCCTTATTATATGCATTAATAATATTTCTCGAATATTGATGTCAGTTGACAAAAATAAATAAATGTTGTGTTTAATAAATAAACGGAGCGTCTCCTCAAATATGGGTATCCACTAAAAATGACATTTAATGTGATTATATATATATATATATATATATATATATATATATATATATATATATATATACGAGAATAATTAGAAAAAGTCAAATGTATTTCAATGAATATAAGCATATTTATATATATATCTTTTTGGTCTCTGTTCATCGTTTCATCAAGTTAATTTAATGTATTGCGCTTCATATCCTCAAAAATGCAAAAGAATTTTCTTTACACTCATTTTTGTCTCTCATTGCAATCTCAATTTTTTTAAAGAGTCACATGTGCTGACCATTTTATTTATTGCTGTGGTTGAAACTCTTGAAATGCTCTACTTTCTCTTCTTTGGTTCAGCTCGTTGTTGGTGATTTTGTTTCACGAGTCCACACGATTCAAAGAAGGATGGTCCTCGAGATGATCTACATTCCGTCGAAGCCATTTATAATTACTGACGTAGGCCTTTGACCTATTTCTGAATGGTTTTTCGTGACATGAAAGTCTCGATTTGACGAAGATACTTTAGAATATGTCTCCATATGTCATATGTCAGTGCTTTCTATGACGTGAAATAAAGACGGTATAGCAAAAAAATAATATCAGAGAAAAAAAAATCTCTCTAAATATGTAAGGCGAACAGAAAGAGCAGGTAAAAACAAAACTGAAAGAAAAAAAAAAAACACCGTCTGTGAGAAAATTGATTTGTGGATTTTTGTTTAGCGGCATATCAACACCTGTATGGGTTTCTGAAAGCCGAAATGTAAATTATTTGATTGATTTGGTTGACTGATTTTGTTTAGCAACATGTAATCTTTGATGGGTTTTTAATGCCGTAATCTAAAGTTTTAGGCTTTCGGTTACAAATAATTTGTACATAATTTTCATACTTCCAGTGTAAATGTATGTTTTATTTTCCGGGTATAATTTATAGATCATAAAATGTATTGATGTTAATTTAACTATAAAAATGTATTTTTATATTTTTTTCTAGTGTTACATGGATTGTCATTTTGCTATAAAAATTTACTGTTGCTTATTTTATTATGAAAATCTATTGTTGATTTTGGTTTGAGGGTTCACTATTTAACCCTAGCCGGGACCCGAAGAAGTGTTACCACTCCGTGTCAGCCTGGACGTGGGAACAATACCAATTAAGAGGTGGTTCCACGCTTCCCAGTACCTTCAATCACCCGATCAGAAGCCTTACTCCCGAATGTAGTTTATTGTCATACCCAGCAGGATCTGACAGATAAGAATTAACAGGTAGCTTAGAAAACAACATAAAATTGAGTGTGGGGTCATAGCGAGTTGATAATACCAGGTTAATCACAATTATTGAGCACGATCCACACTAGGTGCTCTTACTATACTATGTTTATTCAATAACAACGTCTTCATCTGGTTGGTGTTTTATTTCTGCTACTGGTATTCATTGAATTCTCATTATGACAGCGGGTCGAAAGCATTTCTCCACTATAGGCGTAGCAGAATTTCTCATTTCTCGATCTTTTAATTCTGCTTTGTTTTGACCATCTTGGGTATGACGATAAACTACATTCGCGTCCTTGGTATGACGATAAACTACGTCCAGCAGCAAGGGCTCTGATCAGGAGGTTTTGAGGAGCGTGGAATCACCTCTTAATTGCTGGTGTTCCCTTGTCCATCCTGACCCGGCGTGGTAGCACCTGTTAGAGTCCCAGCTATGGGCAAATAGTTAACCCCGAAACTGTGTTCAAAAGACCATGAAAGTGTAAAAATAGGTTTTAATACCAGAAATACTTTAAAAAATTATTGCCAGAAATACTTTTTTGAAAAAAAAAATATTACAAACTATAATTTTAATAATTACATATTACTCGTCATACATTTTTGACAAAAAATATTACAAGCAATTCATTTTTGGAAGGAAAAATATTACCATAAATAGATTTTTGACAAAACAGAATATTACCAGCAATAAAAATTGTGCCGGCATTAAATAACCTATTGAGGGTGATATGTCGTAAAACCAAACCAAACCAGCTTTGTTTTGAACACTTCGAAAACATGGCGAGAATTTCCAGACAGTAAAACTATAAAAGGAACTGATTTGCCATTTTGCACACACACACTACTGTTGACACCGGAAATTGCGACAGACATATTGAAATGATTGATATTGAAGTGAAAATATTTATTTTCGTAGATACTGACAGATAAAATATTATCATTACATTAATAACACGCTTAAATCATATTTCTTTATGCCTTACTTTTCTCATTGATTTTTTCTTTTTTAAAAACCTGTAATTTTCCTTCTCCTTAGAGGCGTTAATAATATGGGAATCTCCTAAAACACTTTCATAAAAGTAATATGTAAACTGGTTAATATTCCTTCGTGCAATAAAGCTATTAAATATCAATAGAAATAATGTTAAGCTATTTAAAATTAGACAACTGAGACTATGTGACGTGTTCTATTAAATTTTTTTTTCTAACAAATAATTGAAAATGTCTGGGAAATTGTTTTACCTTGCGTCTCCTATCGTCGCTATCCAGTTCCATGTTATCGCGCCATCAAGGCAATAGTGTCCACACTGTGCTGAAAGATCTGTAGAAAGGTATGATTGACAAAGGGGTGTTCAAGTGCTTGGATGAAACTCTATCTTACAGGCTGTTTCTCTATAATTAGATTCAAAACCACGAATTGGACATCACTTTGCTCGCCTATCGGACGTCGATAAAACAATAAATCATCCCCAACTTTGTCTTACAAAGTTAAGATAACGTCCCCATGAAAATGAATCTACTCCAATACGAATTCACCGAATTTCGAATGCAGGGGTTTACAAAGACAAATTCAACCTAAAATATAAACGTAATACATTGAATACTAACCGCGGGATAATTCGTAGTTAGCTGTTTTTACTATGACTTTCACCACGAGTTATCTCGTTTTTGTAGATTTTTCCCTTGTATTAACGCAAATAACTGGCATCTGGTGTCAAATGCACAAATGAACAAACATATTGGTAACTAAAAGCAAACATTTTTTGATAAAAAAACTATTTAAAATAAGCGACATATACGAAACATTTGAGTCTTTTTATTATCTAAGCTGTCCATTATAAACTTGGCGTTCAAACACAGATTTCGGAATTGAACTATGACAATCAACGTATTAAAAGTATTGACATTGCTATAAAATCAATTTCTATTGTACACCCTTGTGCAAATTAATTGAAACATGCTTCCTTTCTTTCGGTTTTTAGATCCCACTGGAATAACAGTGTGTTATCGATTTCTATTTTTCCTCAGATTAGGTCATATCCTGTAATATGAATCTGTTTTCGGAGTGTATGATGAAATTTGTTTGGCCTTGAAAGATATTGCATCATGCGTGATTGCATCAGAATTTCATCACGCCCAGACACTATTGTCTCGACTGTCGATTAGTTGTCTCACGACCATATTCTGCGATGGAAGTTACTCCAAGGAAGTGTACGAAAATTGTAACGCCGCATAAACACACTGGCAAGCCTTACCAGTGAGCAAATCAAAGTACTACAGACTGGCCCGGAAACCCTCCTGATTTAAATCTAGTCGAGGATCTGGTGTCAATCTGCAAGGAAAGACTTCATGGAATGGACATAGAAAGTACTATCATGTGCATTGGGTCATGTTACATTGGAAAAATACAAAAAAATAAGTAGATATTAACGGCATTATTCGTTTTGTTTCAATTAATTTGCACAGGTGTGTATGTATTGTTCTTCACAAGACTTGCTGAATAATTGAGGCCAAATATATCCGTGAGGGTAATGTAATCACTATTAATAATAATTGCTGTTATGCTATATCCAGATGTCTATCGTGGCTACCGATGTTAATTGATTATAGATGTTAATAGGTCAATGTTTTGTTTTGGTAAAATTACATTGGCTACAATAAATACTCTGTTCCGTATCACACATTTGCATGTCAATTGCATGACTGGAACCACTTGGGCTTTTTCTCTAGAGACCAATATTGATGATCGAGAATAGTGAGAAAGCATCTGCACTAGATGTCGAGAAGTTTTTCTTTATTAAGTTCGAGGGGTGAGGCGCTAGACATCTCGGAACACTCGGATGTTTTAACGGAGTGGGTTCCCCGACCTAAAGATATTTCTAACTACCCAGCTCGAGGTTTTACTCTATAACCATATACTGTACATTTGAATGTGATGCTTATGCCTAGTTTACTCTTAACAGATTGGACTATATGTTGTATATATTAGTCGTCTTCTATTTATACTCATTATACCAAGGACCGTGTCTTTATATAAGGACATTCTACTCGATTGAAATCCAAGAGATGATTATCATACAAAATACTATAACATAAAACTCAACTCAACAGGTTACTAACTGCAATACTAAATATAACACAAATAACAACTTATGTAATTGTAGGAATCCTATTAATTGTCCACTACAAAATAACTGTAGGATTAGGTCTGTAGGCTATCTTACTACTATTTCAACAATTGAAAATCCAAATATAAAGAAATTTTACATTAGTAGAACCATGAAAACATTCAAGGAACGCTGGCGGGGGCATATGCAATCTTTTAATCACAGTGACTATAGGTACATGACTTCATTATCCAAGTATTTTTTGGAATCTAAAAGAAAAGAACAAAACACCTACGGTTAAATGGAGTTTGATTAAAAAAGCCTGGACATGTAACTCCCTATATGCCCCATGTTACCTATGCCTTAACGAAAAATTGGAAATTGTTATATTTAAAAATAAGGCTGATCTCTTAAATCAAAGATATGAACTAACAGTTAATTGTAAACACCGTTATAAATTTAACTTAGTGTAGGGGTCGTATACTTTTAATAATAATGATATGTCGACGTAATTTTAATAGTTTATTGCCTGATTGTCATCCTGACGATATGAATGTGTATTGTTTACCTACATAGAGTTATTCGTGTTGGTGTATACGTGTATATATTTATTTATGTGTAGGTTTGTGTGTTCGTAGAGCGGAATGTGTAGGTCTGTATATAAGTGTATTTATATGTTGTTTTGACTGAGTAGTGAGTTCGTTCCTCACTGGGTGCCCCTAATTTCGGCGTTGTGCCACTATATATATATATATATATATATATATATATGTGTGTGTATGTGTGTGTGTGTATGTATGTATGTGTGTATATATATATATATATGTGTGTGTATGTGTGTATATATGTGTGTGTGTGTGTGTGTGTGTGTGTGTGTGTGTGTGTGTGTGTGTGTGTGTGTCTTATTTTATTGTGTATATAAATTTATATTTACGTATATTTCTGTTTGTATGAATGTGTTTTTATATGTATGTTAGGGTATATGTATATTGGTGTGTGTATGTTTTTGGATGTATGTTTGTGTATGTATATGTATGTTTGTTTATATATGTATTTGGTTGAATGTCGTTGTATTTATATGTATGTACGTATATATAGGTACTTGTCATTATTGATAGGCATATTTATGTATATGTTTATATGTAGATATGTATGTATGTGTATATATATGTATGTTTGTGAATGTATATGTGTGTGTTGACACCTATTATATATGAGATTGTCTGTGTGTATGTGTAGGTATGGAAACTTTGGTATGTCATTACTGCCACAGTAGTTAGTCTATGTGTGTATATATGTTCATATGTGTATTGGTGCGTGTATATATGTGTGTATCCGTTTATATGTATGTGTATGTGTACTTGTTATCATAGATATGTATATGTGTGCATATGTTTATGTTTATAGATTTATATGTATGTATTTATGTGTGTATATATATGCATATATATGTATATGTATGTATGTATGTATGTATGTGTGTGTGTTAGTTTGTGTTTGCTTCCGCGTGTATATATGTGTATATATGTATATACGTATGACAGTACACATATGTCTGTAGGTTTTCTTTTTATCCTGTTTTCCTTCGCCTAATATATAATAGAACTATTATCAACTTATATCATTAAAATATGTTTTTATTGATATTTGCGGTTTTCGAATTTTCGTTTTAATATATTAAATAATATTATTTTTAACCATTTTTATCTTTGTATATTTGCTCGCTTAAGTTATATCTTAATAAGTGGCTAGCATTTGTTTAATGATACTTTCAGTCTTAAATATTTATTGCTTGTGGTATCTGATTGTCAAGGACAATGTCTGTGGATGTGTGTATATGTATTACCGGTGTCTATATGTATGGAGAGTGCATTCACTTTTAATTGTGTGTGTGCGTGTAGGTGTTGGTTTCCCCGTTTCCTTTTTTTTCGATAAAGGGTTGTGCAGACGTTCCTGTCTCGTCGCTTTTTTGTGTGTATATATAGATCTAAATATGTCTGGGTGCTTATGTATTATAATCTGATTGTATTTGTGTTGTTTGCGCGTGAGTTTAAGACCCCATTCACACACTTTGGATTTAAATATATATACATGTATTGTCAAATGACCGGATATTGTAGCGTCTGTTCTAACGTAATTTCAACGAAGAAATAAATTGAATAACATATGTATTTTTTCTTTTCTCCTCGGTAATTTTATAGTTTTTAAACTTAATAGTGATTAAATTTGGATTTTAAAATTGGCAGTTTTTAATTTTAATATCAAATTTTATCATATAATTTAATAATTATTGGTTAGAATAAATTCTTTTTAATATGACCCATATTTTAAAGATCTGAATAGCTATTATAACATGATTTCGTTGTCAAGCTTTTGAATCTTCCTATACTTGGGTTTTGATTGGTCATTCTAGCTTTTGTAACAATGGTTTTCCCTAGCGAAGGATCGTTCATTAATTTGAAACTTTTAAAACCATTTATTTTATATTCAGCATCATCACTTGATAAGACACCTAGGTGTTGAAACAAAATGGCTATTTTGTAGTGATTTATTATTTTATAATTTTTTATAAAAAAAGTAATATATATATATATATATATATATATATATATATATATATATATATATATATATATATATATATATATATATATATATATATATATATATATATTATAAATTAATTGATTTAAAATATGTTTTTTTTTCGCTACATAGTTCCAACCATGTTTCAAAAATAGAAGCTAAAAACCCCGAATATAAGAGATAAGGAAAACAGCAACTTCAGCTTGATCCCAATTCGATGGTCTGGTTGGGGAGAACAACGTAACTCGAATAGCATTCGATTCCATGTCAATATTTGCCAAATGTTTTCACTCAAGATAATATTACCATGACCATTACGATCCTGCAAACGTTTGCTTTTATATTGGCTATATAATTATTAAAATTACTGTTTCTATTTCTCCTCCTGAATTCTTTCTACTTAGGCCTCATAGAATATTTATTACATGTACGTAAATAAATAGAGCGATAAAGTAATTACATAGCAATCTAACGTCGCCTGAATCTCTTAGATGAACAATTTTAATTATTCATGCAGACCAGTTCTTTTACTTTTATTCCTTCTATTTTCATCGGAATTCTAATATCGTCTTGCAGTCTACACACGATAAATAACCGCCATAGGCGGGCAGTAAAGGCATAGCCTCGATCTAGTTAAACGTCAATTCCACCATCATCCGAAGCCAGTCAGGCATGGACAATAACTAAACAGAAGCAGATAGAATCTACACGTATACACTTATATTTTTTTCTACGTTTGCTTAATTGTTTACATCATGTTGTAGTCGTAAATTGTTTGAATTTCTTGCATGAAGCATTTTCATTTCTTTCATCAATTAATATTTTAATATAATTATTGTTAATTTTCATTGCAAAGGTCGTGTGATTTTGCATTCTATTTTAACTTCTCATAAGACTCAACTACACTTTGCCAATATGGAGTCTGACATAAAAGTTCCTCCGGAGTAGATCTATATGGCAACTACATATAGAACGCAGTTTTCACGACATTTATGAGAATAAAATTGAATATGAGCACAATTAGGTCCTTGTTAATGCATTTCAAAATTGCGATTAGCACGCCACTTTCTCTAGATCATAGTGGAAGCTTTTCATGATGTATTTTGTGTATCGTTGGTGAAGATGTAAAACAAATATTCATGTCCATATTACAGTGTCTGTGGTAATAGATAATAGGCATTACTTATTGTTGCGTTCTTCGTTTTATATTTCTTTTTTATGGATAGCGGCTCAGATTGAGGAATCGGAGAGCCGAGTTCGATTTCCAGACGAATCCATTACATTCACTTTCGTGTTAATATCCTTGGGAAAGGTATGAATACTCTTCTTCTCCCCCAGTTATGGGTAAATAGCAGGACAGAACGGGTTCTATAGCATTGGATGTATCGAAAGATAGATGATCGCCTAAGCGTGTATCACGCAAGGCACATAACTTTATCGTTATTAACATTTTTTTAAAATATAGAGGGTATATAAATAGCGATATACCAATGCACGATGATTGTCAGTTTTAAGCCTCAAGCGATTTTTCAAACTCTACTTCATTAATTTCTTTTGATGGCTCTATATATAGGTCACTGACGGATTAAATACGATATGCCGAAAACTGGTCCTTCCCAATTCTTTCCTTTAGGTTTACTTTGGTTATTTATGGCCATGAACTTTAGATTTTCCTTATTTTATTTATATATGTATTATTTTAAAATTATTAATTTATTTCCCAAACATACAGAGGTTTTTCACGGGAAACTTATTTTTACTTTTAATAGAACAAAAAATCTAGCAAAAATTAAATCGATATATGGTAAAAACAACCATATAATCAAAATTTTAAAACAAATATTAGCGAAATTCTCATCAAACTCACTTGCATCAACCTCCCCAAATCTAACAAATTGCACAAGAGTCCAAACGGAAAAATTTAAAACTTGATTATTGTTGACTGTAACAACGTTCCTCTCAAAACAAGGCCCAAGAGTCTCTCAAGGTAGAGGGTTACTGTATAAGATGTAGTGATTGGCGGAGCTTACACTCGGAAATCTGTTCAAAAAAGTAGGTCTTGGGAAGAAGCTATCCGAATCGATCTTCTTTCTTAATAATGGAATAAGAAAATAAAATTACTGATTTTTCTCAGTCTACACGACATGGCGGGTCGTAGCTGTAAATATCAGAATTGTACGAACTAAGGAATATAAATATTAAGAATATTTTCCATGGATATATCGATAGAGTTAAAAGAGACTTGAGATGTTTTATCTGTTGGATAGTGATGTCAGGGTGGAAAATAATTCATCACCCACAAGTCTCCGTAGAGGCTTTTTAACTCTATCAAGTCTGAAAGATGATTACTGGGCAGCTCCAGCAGAGATATGCCAGCAATAGTTTGGTCTGATTTAGTTGTCATAATGTTAAAGTATAATTGGAGACAGTTACTACTTCAGCATCATTCTAAACGATGAATCGAGTATATAGGTTTCACTCGGGTAAATGTGAATCCCAGTAGACGTTAAAAGCCAGGAGGGGGTCATACGCTCATGATGATTGGTGAAAATTCAGGGTCTGCCCGGCGATAATGGATTGAAGCTTGGTTGTGAATTACTTGAATGCTACGAGCCGGTGATTACGGAAAACAAGACACAACCCATAAAACTAAAAGAGCGTAAAGATCTCAGTACACCAGATTTACTGCAGAAGAAACAGCGAGTGTTCACTAAAAAACCTACAAAATATTATAATATACCAAGATACAGTAAAATTCAAAGGAAACCCCTCTAAATATAAAGGAACAAGTTTCTAAAAAGGGAAAATACTCATACTAAAAAAAAACAATAAGCCAGAGGAAATATGCAAACAGTACAACCCACTCTAATCATGAATGTAAACAATTGCTATAACACACCGAAATACACTGTGCGATGCGCAATTATTTTTATTATATATATATATATATATATATATATATATATATATATATATATATATATATATATATATATATATATATTCAATTTAGTGCATCCGCGTTGTTTGTTTTTGATTTTGTCTACTGCACTTATAGGAGTGTCTGTTGGGCGTCGTCTGCTAGAAAAACAACACTATGACGCAATTCTCTCTACCAGGAATTTGGAAACGGCATGCAGTACTGATTGGCATTGACGCCGGAATCTCAAATACTAACATTTCAGAGTGTTTGGGTGTCAATCTGAGGACAGTGCAGAGAATTCGGAAAGAGTTGGATGAGTCTAATGGTGATTACGAAGGTGTTTGGAATGATCACTAGTGATTGCAGCGTTATGCCTCCATTTATCTTCTCAGAGGGCAACAGATACAACACAGAAGCCTAGGTTAAGTCCGCCTTACCCCTTATATCTGGTCACCTAACATTGTCCCTTGAAGAGGTAATCAGGAGGGTGGATTCAGGAAGACACTATATCTGTCAACATGACTCTGAACCATGCCGCACAATCAGGACGGACCCAATCATAATTACCCCTTATATCTGGTCACCTAACTCCCTTGACTGCAACCCCTTGATTATTATGCATGGAGTCCGGTTGAACAAGAGACCAACAAAACCCCTTGTTGCAACGAATATAACTCTAGGCAAGGATTATAGCAGCATTCACCAAATTAAACAAGGAGAGCGTCCAAAGAAGATGCAGGAGATTCCAAAGTCTTCTGGTGGTCGTTGTTGAAGTCACTCGTGATTTTATTGAAGGAATTTACTCTTTCGTGCTTCAAGATATTTTTGTGTAATTTTCGTAAATATATCTGTTGAAATGAAATGTGGGTATTAATTTGATTTTTGCGTAAATTTTACGGAGATTTATCAATTCCACCCTGTATAATTGCAAAATAAATAATACAAAAATGTCAGTTGCTTACAATTTCAGCATGCCACGCTTGCTGAGAGCATACAATACTGATAAACACCTCTCCAGAACCTAATCTAAACAAATTGTCAGAGCACATTTCAAAATGCAGACACGAAAACATATTCCTAACACGCGACTTAAACAACATAGCTGGCCACTCATTCGAGGATAACCGTCTACTAAGGCGGCTAGACAATCCTTATTGCAGACGCTTGGTCAGGCGCATCTGTGTTTTATTCAACACCCACAGAGCACACCTATGGTTTATATTGCAACTATGACGACCATACGTTAGTTACCGTTTCTGGGAAAGAGCGTGGTATCTAACGTGAATAGTAAGGACAACGTCCTCAAGCCCTCGGCCACGATGGCATGTGACCTCTTGCTAGCAAAGCTATCTATGGCCCTCAAGGGTTCCGTCTATCAATTTGACTCACAAGGCTTGGATCAACACGTGGTACTCCTTCAGGCTCTTTCCAAATGTGCCGCACGCTGGGATCGAACCCTTCTCCTTCCTGACAAATCGACCATGGTAAGATTTGAACCCGGGTCTCATGGTCAGAATGTGAACGTTATAACTCCTCGACCTTGTGTCTATCATAAAAGCAACATATATAACCAACAAATGAAGTCAAACCATTTAACCAAAATCTAAAAAACTGTCTTAAGAAATAAAATAATTTGATATTTACAGTGAAAAAAGGAGATCATTTTTGTCTATGTTAATATATTTCGCGTCTATTGATATTTACAGAACAGAATAATTATTATAAATTTAACTTCCAAGAATTACTAGAACGCTACATAAACTCATAAGTAATATAAGCGACCATCCCTGTTGACCACTAGACATTCTGATATAAAGACATATTATTTTAACCTCTCGAATATTGAAACCTGGCCACTTATCAGTTTCTTGTTACTGGACATTTGGATTAAATTTTAAACTTCCCTACTTGTACACTCGACGTAGTTTCGATGGGTCGGCTTCATGATCTATGACGATAAGGACACTAAAACGGTTGGAATTATTTTCAGATTACAGGCTGACCTAAAAATATGTATACATTTGAAGGTTTATTACAACAATGCAAAAATTAATTACAGAGAGCTCAAATCAAGCTAAGTCAGTGTTCAAACTAATGGCCGTTCTGATCAAGTTACTTTGATTCAAAGAAGATATATTAGAAAATATTATCTTACTGGAATTCTCCGAAGTTCTGATAACGCTAATGGAATCTACTTTGAGTAATAAGAATATATAATTACTCTCCAAACTAAACAGAAGAATTGTGATGAAATCCATCGTAAACGAAAATGACATGTGTGTCATTAATTAATCATATCTAATGATCTGAAGTTCATCAAGAATTGAAATAATGTTCATATATATATATATATATATATATATATATATATATATATATATATATATATATATATATATATATAATTCCTGGATCTTAACCCACTTTTTAACTTTCTGTTTGGAATGTCATAGCTGAAACTCCTCTCTCGCGTGCCAAGTATCTTATGAATAGTGTTGGGTCTTTTATAATTAGTTGAAAAGAGGATCCCTCTTCTTGTTGTGACCTCCTGTCCAATTTTCCTCTCAACTGTTCCTTTTTTTAAAGTTATTCACCGTTCTCTTGATGGTTACTGAATGCAGTTTAAAGATATAAGCCACCTTATGAATGCTGATGCTATTACTGAAGGCATTGCTCAGTTGAGAAAACAATGAGTCTGATATCAGATCATTTTAATCTGTTCTCTATATAACTGAATAATTCAAATCGTTTTTCAGTGATTCTTACGACAAATATTATCAACATGGCTAAACCTCTTATTTGAAAACCTGGAAAAATCTCAATTATTTTAGTGGCTTTTTAGATATTAAAGTTTTTGTAGGATGGACAATTATGCTGTTACACGATTTGGAGAATTTTGCTGTTACACCAGTATATATCTTTCTAGTGATATTAGACCGGGTGAAACAGTGTATACTCAAAACTCCCTCTTTGAATAATACAACTTTTCAGCTGACATTCATTCCAGTGTGACCTCCATTTTGAATTGGGAAAGCTTTATTGTGGGTCGAGTGAATTTTATATAAAATATTTTTCATTTGATATGCGTCATATGACTTGCAGATAGAATTTAGATAGAAATAACGTGAAGAATGCAGAACTACTAGGACATACAGTAGAATCGCAGACAACCGGACTTAGAAGCCCTTCCGGATATTAGGAATTGGTTACAAAGTCCGGTTATGAGGGGTTATATTCAGATTAAAATAAAAGAACTGAAATTAGGTTTAACATTTATTTCCAACGTTTTATAGTAAGCAAAATAAGCTAATGGGGGGGGGTGAAATATAACAGAATTTCTTTGAAGGAAAACGAAAAAAATTATTTAATGTTAATGAAAATTCATTAAATTAAGTTTTGCCACGTATGCAAATCAAATTTTTAATCGCCGTTATATGACGATTGATTCTCTTCTAATGTCATTCTCAACTTTTTCCGCATTTCGTTTTGCATTTGTTCTTGGAATTTTTTAAACCAAAAATACTTTTTTTTTTTTAAAAAAAAAAAAACTCTGCCTGTTTTATTGCAACCGTCATAGCTGAATGCTGGTTTTCTTTCCATAAAACTGATAACTTTTTCAATAGCTTTTTCCTTTTCAGTTCAGGTTTCATCATAATCATGCAACTTGGTTATCCTATTGTAGATGTGTCTCATTGTCAACCTTTCCTCCTATTCCCATCGTCCTTTTCACCAATACATGCCATTAGGGTGAAATAAGCAATTATCCGGAGTAAATTTCCTGGAAAACAGAAATTTCACTCGGTTGCATATCACCAAAATAGTTCAAGTATATACATCAAAATCATGTCCGGATATGCTGAATTCTGGATATGAGCGATTCCGGATATAAGAGATTCTACTGTAACAGTAAATGCTGTGTAATTTCCTCTCTTAAAAATGTAAGGCAAAGAAAAACTTTTATGAAATTATTAAATGATATGCTAAAGGCAAGATTCACAGAAGTAAACAATGAGTAGCACGCCTTGTGTAAATGGATGGCAGAACAGAAAATCGGAAGAAAAATAAGGAAATAAACATTACTTAGAGTGACAATGCAGAGGAAGTTGTGGAGACCCATGTTCGCCTAAATTTTGAAGGGAATCTGTAACTGAAAGAGGCTCTTACAAAAGGTTTAACAGATTGTTAATAATTCTTCAGCAAAATATTTTCCCTTTATTGGGGTTCCCGGACGTCTACAGTTAACCTTGAATTTTGCTTGCTGTCTTCGCCTATGTTTTCTGCTTGAAACTTATCAAGCGTCACGCCGGTTGTTATATTTGAAACTTCTGATCTATATATATAAAGAATAATTTATTTTATTAAGGATTTTATTACCATAGAAAATAGAGCAAAAGAAACATGATGTATTATATAAAATCATTTCTTGATATTTCTTTCAATTTTTTCTTGCTTCTAATCGGCTATTATTATTTCTACTCAGTTATTATTATTTCTATTTCTACTCACTCATTACCATTGCTTACCTCTACTCAGCTGTTTATCTGTTTCTACTCAGTCATTACTATTTCTACTCAGTTATTACTATTTTTTCTATTCAGCTGTTATTGTTTCTTATTTCTACTCATTTATTATTATTTCTACTCAATTATTACCATTGCTTACATCTACTCAGCTGTTTTCTGCTTCTACTCAGTCATTACTATTTCTACTCAGTTATTACTATTTTTCTTCCATTCAGCTGTTATTGTTTCTTATTTTTACTCATTTATTATCATTTCTATTTCTACTCAATTATTACTATTGCTTACTTCTACTCAGCTGTTTTTGCTTCTACTCAGTCATTACTATTTCCACGGAGTTATTATTATTTTTCTTCTAGTCAGCTGTTATTATTTCTACTTCTACTCAGTTATTACAACTTATTGTTATTTTACTTGTACTAGGTTGTTAATATTTCTTACTTTAGTTTTAGTACTTCTTCTTCTGCCCAGTTATTACTTTTTCATACTACCTCTCAGCCAGTACTATTTCTCCTTTTACTCATTTATTACTCTTTATTAGTCATTGGTAGTTACTACTATTTATTATACTTCGCTTTTATTATTTATTACTTCTCCGCAGCTATTATTTCTATTCCGTTATTACTATTTCTTATTTCCACTCAGCTATTATTTTTACTCAGCTATTAATATTTCTTACTTCTACACAGCTCACAATAAGTTCACAACGCACGAGACTTTTTGTCTGTGTTCTTACTGCATCATGACCAAATAAAACTTTCCTTTTTACTGACTTCTTCAAATTTAAAAAAGAAAAACTGAAAGCCAATTCATAAACATTTCTAACACAATATGAGCGAACCTATTTTTTCGCAAAAGCCTAATTAACGTAATTAAAGCTACACCCTAATTAGCAGCAAAAAAAAACACATTCTTAATTACAAATAAATATTTAATGACATTCAATGCGGAAGGGTTTTTTATTGATCAATATTGAACAAAGTTCAGATGGAATGTTCTTAAAAAATGTCTGCACGCCATGTTTTATGTTAATTTTCTAAGAAAAGTTGATACACATGCGCATAAGAACACTGGGTGCAATGTTATCTTTTTTTTAATTTTATGATTTCATACTAAAGAATACAAGAGAAAATAACCGTTATATATCTATCTATCTATCTATCTATCTATCTATCTATCTATCTATCGCTCTCTCTCTCTCTCTCTCTATATATATATATATATATATATATATATATATATATATATATATATATATAAACGAAATACATTCCAACATACATTACTTCTAAATACACGTAGGGTTTAAACTGACGAAGTCGTTGCAATATAGGGAACGGAATTTTTATCATTTGTTTTAAATAATATGTCCCAGAATTCACGCAGTGGTGAGAGGAACTTTCTTGGATATTTAATAAATTGTCTTGCTAGAATAAAGATATTTTCTAAAGAAATATTTGTTCTGAAACTTTAATTTAAAATGCCAGTTCAACGGTAATGATAATGAAGTTTGATGGTAAATCTTCAGCAGTATTTTAGAGTGTTATTGAATGTCAATAATGGTCGGGAATAATGATCGTATAGATTTTCACTTTTTCTTTCTACTCCAAACTTATCACAAACAATTACTGATGGTTTTCTTTGAAACTCATTTCTGATGAAAGTATTTTAAAAGTTTATAAACAAAAATACAATTGGTAATTTTCTGACGATAACATAAGACATCGAAAACGAAGTGTCATTACTGAAACTAGATCATAATTTATTTCAATTTTATATTTATTTTTATTTATCTATTTATATGTACGTTTGTTTTGAGGTTTCCAACTTGCACATTGTTTCAGGGATAATTAGGAGGGTAAAAAAGTTGAAACAATTTGGAAAACATGGGTAAACTTTCAAGTTTAAATTTTCAAAAATGCATATATTAAAAACTAAGTTGAAATTCGTTACATTCTAATTTGGAATACGGCAAATAAACATTCCTTTGTTTAACGTGAATCCCGTCTTGTCACGTTAATGTCGATTTTGTCGTAAAAAAACCCATTTTATCTGATGACGTCAATTCACCGGCAAATCTTGTAAAAATTGGAGCTTTCCAAAGCGTTTTATATATTTATCATTCCATCATATTATCATTATAAACTTACACACACACACGGATATATATATACATATGTGTGGGTTTATACTGTATGCATCTATATGTATATGTATCGAAATGCTCAGAACGATTTTGCCTTCATTTTGAACGTTTTCAGAGACCGGGATTGTAAGGACTTGGCCAGATTAAATCTTTTATGGACCTAAACATTAGCAGAATTGTTGTTGATAAACACGATACAGCGAGTAGTATATTGCAATTATAGCAATATGCGATGTGCCCATAAACATTATATTTCGCTTTGAAAGCAAATATCTTCTGTAATCACCTGAATATATAATAAACTATCAGAGAAATGTGTTTCGACTATAAAGAAATTTGTTTTAAAATAAAGGTCTTTATTTTTTTATGAAGCAATATGCGTTTAAGATAACATTTAAAACATCAATTGACATTCATGCACTTATTAAGATCAATTTAATCCGATCTAAACTAATCGCTCCAACTTCTAACGACACGGTATTTTGTCGATTGAGAACATCTGAATCCGCAAGTATTGCATACATAAAACAAGCGGGAAAAATGAGTAAATCCATTCTTTATCTTTTTTGTGCCATGTCCTTACAGGACATAGGTGATCATGGCTCTCCACTTCCTCCTATCCCTTTGTTAAACTAGAACATACCTATTCTATTATTAATAGACTCTTCCACATATAATAAGTAGTAGTAGTAGCAGTCGCCAGTGGGCTCAGTGGAGTTGGTGAGTCAGTCGATGTCGGACATTAAAGTATCAACCACCACAACTAGATTGCTGCGTCATTAACAATTATTTCAAGTTCCTAACGTTTTGTACGTCGAACCTATTTTAGGACCAACTTAGTGAAATACAAGCCTCCACTGTGAAAACTACTCTACAACACCCTTGCAAATCTCAACAAGTTCCTTCCCTCTGCTACCTCCCCCAGGCCACGTTTTGTCATCCACTTGATTAAGCCCGTTAGGTTTGTCATGCGTTGCTTTCCCTTGTAACTCTTTCCCTCTAGTCGACCCGTGAGTATCAGATTCTCCAATCTCCCCTTCCTCATTATGTGTCCCAGAATCTGCCTCTTCTTGATTTTAAGTATAAGCCTCCTACTTGTTTGCATCCTAAGTCCTCATCATTGCGCACACGCTCCGTCCATGATATCCTTAGTACCCTTCTGTAGATTCACATCTGCATTGTCTCAAGTCTCTTATGCTTTGTGGAAATCGTCCAATATTCGCTGCCGTAAAGAATGACAGATGTCACGTAACAGCTCAGTAATTTTTTTTTGGTTACAAAAGGCATCCTCCTCTCTCGCAATAGTCTGCCCAGCTTTTGGAATGCGTCCTAAACCATTCCAATAAGCCTACGAAACTCACTGACCTCTGTGAAAACCGCTTGAATTTACAATTATTTCGTTCATACGACTACGGGATAATCAAACTACGGGATAAACACAATCTAAGAATATAGTCATGGTTCATTGAATTTAAATTGGCCGAAGTTAAGCAACGTTTTGTCCCGCCAGTACATAAAGGTGCGACCGCTTGAGAATATCAGGTGCTGTAAGCTGGGATATGTGGTTGGGGTAATGCATAACGGCTCGGAATTGTAATTTGGAGACCCGGGTTTCTATTGCTGTTAAGTTCGTTATATTCACCTACGTGCAAATAACGTTGGAAAAGACATGAATCCACCTGTTTTCCCCCAGATAATGGGTTAAGTAGTTCGACTTATTATCTTCAAAATATCATTATTATCTCCAAAATATATTTGCAATCTAAAAATATTTTCTGGTTTTAAATAACTTCGAAAGATCGATAAACAGTATAAGTCAGAGCCATTAATCAATTCAAATTTTAAAATATTGTCAGCAGGAAACACTTTTAAAGTAACAAACTGTTTTCAAACAGTTTTACCTTTTTCTTTGCTTTGGATAGTGAAATATATATGAATTTAGTAAGCCTTTGATCATTGTGCGACTGTAAACAAACTATGTTTTATTTTAAAAACTTACATTCCATCCTCTCGACGCACACACACACACATATATATATATATATATATATATATATATATATATATATATATATATATATTATTAGTAGTAGTAGTAGTAGTAGTAGTAGTATTAGTAGTAGTATAAGTAGTAGTCCTATAGGTATAAGAAACTACACTCGTTCGGAATACCTTCGGTGTCTTGATTTGCAAATAATCAAACCAAAGGGAAAAAAAGGTATAAAAAAAGAAAGAACCAAGAACATGTACGTTAGCCGAAAATAATCGTCCATCACGCAAGTTGAAAGCCCAAAGTAAAACAACCCGATACAAGTACACAAAACAACTAAATAAAGTGCTCAATACGGTAAGTAGAGCAGACCTAGTTAAACCTAGAGAGCCAGGCAAACCTACCTACTTCCCTGACGATCCGCTTAGGTGAAAACTTGGTAGGTTTGTCTGGCTCTCTAGGTTAAGCTTATATATATATATATATATATATATATATATATATATATATATATTTGGTTGGATAGATGTGAGTTTGTGACCCTGGGTTTCACGCTTTAGCGATCGTCAGACAAACTGGTGTTAGCTCTATCTCTGATATTTTCTAATAAGTACCGCGCATATAATATATAAATAATTATACATATATATATATTTATTTATATACACTTTTCACTTATATATATATATATATATATATATATATATATATATATATATATATATATAATTATTTATTTAAAAATATGATTCCAACACGCTACATAAGAGGTCTAGATGTTTTTGCAAGTGGCTTTACTTTTTTTGAAAGGAGATGTTATTAGATAATGTTGAGTAGGTCTTTTTCAAATTCATATAGCAGTTTGTTGAATGGTGCAACTTTTTACTTTTAAAGCCGTAAACTTCGCGTTCTTTATCGGTAGAGTTATTCCCACGAAAGTAGAAGTATGTTTCCCATCTCATTCTTCTAATTAATTCCTCTGTTTTTTGTAAAAGTTTAACAAAATAATTCCGTTTGTTTGTTTGTGGAATGATTTTCAGAGAAATTCCGAAATTTACTTTTTCCATATATTTTAAAGAAGTTATTTTAAAAATAAAATAAAGGTTCAGAGTGCTCGACCTTAATTCGGGAGCCAATATATGTGAAAATATATAGAAAATAGGAAAGAACTCGTTAGGTAAATAATCCAAAGTTCCTTAGTATTTTAGTTATTATTTTTTAAAAAATAGTGCTCGATACAAAAAGTAGAGCATAAATATAATTATTTATTTAAAATATGATTCCAAACTTTGATTTTACATAAGAGGTCTCATATTTCAAAACAAGACCCGAAAACTTCAATATAATTATTTGAATTAAAGTAAGCTCTGTTCCATCTTCAAGCGAAAATTGTTTTTATGGAATAACTTATTTCTGAAATTTACGTGTATTAATAGCATATTCATTATTGAAATCAAAAATTCTATGGTAACGGCTAGATCAATAAATAGTATCAGTATAGAGTTACATTCACAGATGTCAAGTCAGGGTAAGGTTGGGGTATCTAAATTTAAAAACGGAAGATGATTTCGCCGAGTCTGGTTTCCGTGTCTATGGAGATTTATTTATTTTTTTATTTTTTTATTTTATTTTTATCTGAAAGGTTTTTGTGTATATATATAAAAAAAACTGCCATAACATTTGTTTTTTGACGACTTCATAAAGGGTAATCTTTATTTGTAGGGCATTTAAACTATTTATTAGGACTATGGATTTAAAAATTATTTTATTGTTTGTTTTTACGCTAATTATTCAATGCAAAAATTTGATGATGTCGGCAAAAAACCGTTAACTCATGTCTATTCTTTAATAGATTTTTATTATTTAGAAACTTAATAATGTGTAGTTTTTCATGTAGGCATGAAGGGCATGGGTCATCCCAAGTTTTACAAGTTCTAGTTTTGTTTATAATTTTACATTTTACTTTTGGTGTATTATTCATTTCCTTCAAATGCCAAAAATATTTAGATAGAGATGTCTGATTTCTTTTATTTATATTGTTGAAAGAACACTTATGCTGTCTACATCTGGCTTTGAATTCATTCTTCGTAGACCCAATGTATATCATATTAGTATTTGGACTCTCAATGGATGAGATATTACATTGGTATACCACAGATTTGACGCAGCATTTATTTTCCAATGGGCAGTCTTCTGGGTTTCTACAATCACATATTTTTTCTAATTTAAGTGTAATGTTTTTATTAATACTATTTAGCCATGGGGGTTTGTTCAGGATTTTATTATTGTGTTTTTTTTTTATTATACTTTCTAGATTTTCAGTGCAGCTGTAACTCAATTTAAGTGTGTTCTCATTAAATATTTTACTAAGTCTACTATTGGTAGGAAAGTGTTTTTCAATTAAAGCTAGGAATTTCTGTCCTAGCTTAATACTAACCATTTGTTTGAACGGAGGGGTATACCAAATGATTTTTCTTTTCCTGTTTTTTTTCCGGTTAGTACAATTGTTTCTATAATTAATGTTTGCATTCTTGTATCCACTATTTTTTTAGGGCAGTGTTATAAAAGCTACTGTGTTGTTGGAATATTTCTTTGTTAGCGGAGTTAATGCTGATTCTATTTTCTATTGATGAGGGTATATGTTTAATTATTGGTGGAGGGTGGTTTGACTTCGGGTGTATATATAAGGGGTTAGTATCTGTTTTTTATAAGGTTGGTATGTGTTGTTTGTTAAATCTAGTGTTACGTTGAAGAAGTTTAGCCTTTTCAATTTAGTACAGACAGTTATAAGTTTAGATTTTTAAATTCACTAAATATCTTTCTAATTTTCTATATTTTAAAACTAGTAGAAATTCTCACCACCATGAGCCCGTCATCTCTATACAGTCCGATGTCCTTAATATCTATTTCACGGTGCGCGGTCAAGTTGTACAGTATTAAAAGACCAACAAGGTCAGAAGACTCTGCAGTCTAAGGATCCCATAGTGATGTCAAAAAGGTCATTATTGTTTTTTAACCATTGGTCCCCATTATGAATGAGGACAGGATTTTTGCACTGAGAATTATATCTATTTCTTCATTTGTCAGGTTAGAATACACAGCAGCAAACTTCAGGGATGTCGAAAATAGATATATGTTCTTCTATAAGGTTATATATATATATATATATATATATATATATATATATATATATATATATATTTATTTATTAAAGACATATTTTATGTTTAACAGTTGTTATTTTTATACAGAATAGATTATTTAAGCAAATGCTCTGTTTTATGATAAACAGTATTAAATAACATTTACTGGCCTGAATGTCGAGAAATTTTTCATAGAAAATTTTCGTTCTTTGAAAATTTCTCGGACATTCAGGCCGGTAAATGTTATTTAATACTGTTTATCATAAAACAGAGCATTTGCTTATATACTTGTATCTATAAAATAACAACGTTAAACATAAAATATGTCTTTAATAAATAAATTGTCGGACCTTGTCCATTTCTTAATATATATATATATATATAAAATGAAGAACATATATATAATCCGGTGTTCTCATTGATATTTTTTATATTTATTTAGATAGTATATAAAGAATTTAAAAGCATGAACTTAAAAATTACGGTAAGCACTAAATTAAAAAAAAGTTTAATTCCTTGATATAACATTAGATTTAAGGAAAACTATATACACACCTTATACAGAAACCCAACACCAATCCTTTATATATACCCTAAATCAAATCACCACCCCATCTATAATTAAGCATATACCTTTATCTATCCGAAAAGGAATAAGTACAAATTCAGTAAATTAGAATATTTTCGATGAACATATTAATTTCTATAATCAAGCTCTAAAACCCAAAACTAACTTATATAAAAAATGAAAATGGTAAGCATAGAAAAAACAGAAGTAGAAAAATAATTTGGTATACACTCCCATACAACCAAATAATAAAGAACAAATTAGGACAAAAATTCCTTGCATTAATAGTTAAGCACTTTCCTAGAGAAAGTAAACTAAGTACTATTTTCAATAAAAAATACTCTAAATCTAAGTTACAGCTGTACTGTAAACTTAGAAAAAAAAGTATTAAGAAACATAATGGTAATATCTTAAATAAACACTTAGGCGAAAACCAAGAAAAATTAGACAATAAAAAAATAAAAACAGGTGAAGATAAACAAAAATTATGTAACCGTAGAAACCCTCAAAACTGTCCTCTACAAAATAAATGTTGCGCGGAATCATTAGTATACGAATGCAATACCTCTTCTATTGAGAATCCCGAAAACATAAAAAAATCTATATAGGTTGCACAAGCCATGAGTTCAAAAAACGGTACAATCAACATCAAAGTTCATTTAGGATAAATAAATACAGAAAGCAGACATCTCTTTCAAAGTACTTCTGGCACTTAAAAGAATCTAATAAAACACCTATAGTAAAATGGAAATTAATAAGAAACTCTAGAATATGTAAGTCATTAAATGACCCATGTCTGTTCTGCATACATGAGAAACTATATATTACTAAGTTTATAAAAAATAAAAATAGCTATTTTTTGCCGCCATTGTCAAAAACATTCCATAAATAATATTTAAAAATGAAATTAAAAAATATGACCTGGCAATATACATACTTATATTTGATATAGAAAAATAATTTCATATAATTTAAGTAATTCTATTACATTTACCAGTCTTTAAAAGAAATATAGTCTATTAGTAATTAAGAGTGAAAATATTTTAGATTTGTAGTTAAATAAAACGTATTCTAACCTAAACATCACCTAAAAAAATCTTTAAATATACAAGTAGGAAAAAAATGCCGAAAGACTTTTTGCTTTAAATATATAAAAAAAAAAATACCCAGACGACATGAATATAACGGATGTCAGAATTTGTTGAAAAAAACATCCCAAGCCTCCCTAAACTTAACCTCTTTTTCGAACGTAACTCATAATTGATACAAAAACAGTTAATAAAAATGAACACGCTACCACCCGTTGTCTGAATGACTGGATTTTTCTGTGTTCTTGGAAACAGGGTATTATGAATTTTATGTGTGCATTTAAAACTCAGTAAATTTAAAAATAAGTTATTCCAATACTCGCTTGAAGATGAAATGGAACTAATGCGTTTAATTTAATTACAAAATTAAATTTGATGTTTTTAACTTCCATTTTTGAAACATGGTTATTACTGTGTAGCGGAGAAATATTTTAAATCAGTTAATTTATTTTATATATATACAAAAACAACGTTGGCAAAAATTATATCTGAATTGGTATGAGAAAGAGTAAATAAGTTGGGGAAATTTTGGAGCACTTCAAAAAATAAATTCACGCGTAAAATATACGTAAATTTAAGAAAAGATATAAATATTCCCACGTCAGTGTAAAACAAGAAAATCTAGATACTCCCGATCTCCCAAATAACTGGAGGACCTGAAGAAATTTCTCCTTCCGCTTACACAGGGAGTGCTGCTGCAATTTTATACAAACAGCTTCTAACACTTGCAAATGTTGTTTGGACCGAGCCATATGCAAAATAGAGAATGAGTCAATGGAAAATTGCAAAGAGCACAGTTCATTCTCTAATAGGTGCTGTCCAATCGAAGATTAATGTGCTGGTTGCGAAACACGAGAGCGATTATGGTGATTTAATCTGATGAATATTGCTACGACTTGTTTCCTACCTTAGAAAAGTACGTCCTATATATTCAGCTTCACACTGACATTTATATTTGAAAATTAAGGAAATTTTACTTAGATAAGACAACCGGTCCTTAACGAAGGAAGGAGAAATGGGGCGGTCCCGAAAACAGCACGTAACTTGGCTGAAAAGAAAGTGAAGGAAAGAAAATTTCAAGCTCTATCAATTATAGTTTGACATTTTCCTTCAAGCCAAGGTAATTTTAAATAAATCGGACACAGACTAGGACTGAACACAGGGGATTTGCAAAAACGTTCAATCTTACGTTCCAACGTGCGTTTAATGATGTTAGCAGGATAACCATTACTGATAAGAATAAAATAAACCCTACCTAATTATATATATATATATATATATATATGCGTGTGTGAATTGCACATAGAGGGCAGTTGTTATTGAACAATGCTCGATCTTATATAACAGAGTTATAAAATATATATAATGAACGGTCAGTACACCATTAGCACCTGAATACTTGCGTTTGGTATGAAATTACCAGTAGAAAATGGTGCATAATGTGTATATTTATTGATATATATATATATATATATATATATATATATATATATATATATATATATATATATATATATAGAGAGAGAGAGAGAGAGAGAGAGAGAGGCTTTGGAGACGCTAAAATGTCTGTTATTTGTGTTTATTCTATAGGCAATTACCGCTTCTTGTTATTTGTAAAACAGTGTTTACATATAGTATCCCACATTAAGACCTATTTCGTGGCGTAATTTTACTATTGATAGCGGAGTGTGTCGTTCAGTTGAATACTGCAGGTTACGCGATCGAATGCAAAATGCCGGCTTTTAAGAGAAATCGCTGTCAATGACTTTACAGTCATTTAGTTCCAGTAAATGAAAATTTCGCATCTTCCATAGAACGCGCCATCTGAGCTAAACAACTCTATAATGATTCTCAGGGTGACTGTATTAACAAAATTTTAAAGCAGCTACATTGTATATTTCGTGTTTATATGCAATATTAATAAGTAAAATAGAGATTTTGCGTTATTGTCAGTTTTTTTTTTTAATTTATTTTGTCCTCAATAGAAGTGGATACGTTCGTCTATCGCCAGGTTTATACTCCTCCCCGTCGTTTTGAAAAACAGGTAATGTTTATTCCTTGTTTCCTGTTTAGGTTTGAGTTTCCAGTTCATTC
>CAHIKZ030000353.1:915000-955000 GCA_903632075.3 Acanthosepion pharaonis
CTTCATTTTCTACTTTTCTTCATTTTTAACTCATCTTTTTTTCTACACAGTCTATTTTTATACTTTTTTTCCATTTGCCCGTTTTCTTGTTTTTTCCATTTGTTTTTTTTGTTTTTTTTTTCTATAATTTTCTTTCCTAATTTTTCTGGCTTTCTATTTTCACTTCCCTTTTCATCAATGTCTATTTCTTTTCTCTTTTCGCTCGTTCGATTTTCTTCTTTATGACGTTTCTTCTTTTTCTTCGTTTCTTTATCTTTCTTTAATTCTTATTAATTTCATTCTTACTTTCAACTAACCCTATTTATTCTGATTTTTTTTTTTTTTGGTTTGATTTGTTTTACGGCATATCAACGACAATGGGTTATTTAATAACTACAAATTTTTTACTGCTGGTAATTTTTTTTCCAAAATGTTTTGCTGGTAATATTTTTTTCTTCAAAATTTCTTTTTCTTAATATTTTTTCTTCAAAAATGTAACGCCTTTTTTTTTTTAAATTTTTTGAAAAATGTAACGCTGGTAATATTTTTTTTTTTTAAATGTATAGCTGGTAATTTTTCCAGAAACATATAGCTTGTAATTTTTAAAAAATGTATAGATGGTATTATTTTTCAGAAATATGTAGCTGGTAATTTTTTTAAAAATGTAACGCTGGTAAAATATTTTTGAAAAAATGTATATCTGGTAATATTTTTCAGAAATATGTAGCTGGTAATCTTTTTAAAAATGTAACGCTGGTAATATTTTTTTTTGAAAAAATGTATAGCTAGTAATATTTTTCAGAAATATATAGCTGGTAACTTAAATAAATGTAACGCTGCTAATGGTTTTTTCCAAAATGTTTGGTATACTTTCTTTTGTGGCATATCAAACTCAATGGCTTATTTAATGCCGACAAGAGTTTTATAGCTGGTAATATTTTTTTTTTTTTTCAAAAATTTGTTTAAAACCTATTTTTACACTTTCATAATGTTTTGACCCGAATTTGGGGGTTAACCATTTGCCCATAATTGGGACCTATCAAGTGTTACCACCTCTCAGAGGCCTTGCTGTTGGACGTAGTTTATCGTCTTACCCAGGACGCGGATGTAGTTTATCGTCATACCCTTAATTGTCATATGCCTTAATCTTAATTTTGCTTCATAAAATTTTATTTAATAAGCTGTCAACTCTGTGTGTTTATATACAAAGGTGAGGACATCATTGGCTTTTTGATATGTGAAAAATGCATAAATTAAAAAATGACGTATTTATGAACACAAAAAGGACATCCTACATAACAATTTAACAAATGCACAGGCCATACACAAAAATAAATTCGACCGCAATTTTTATGCAGAAAATGGCAGACTCATCAAAAGAGAAAGTAATTTACTCAGAAGAAAAACTCCCGAGAGTGACGCCATCGAATCTTATCTAAATATAAATCTATGCCCCGATTTTTTTTCAATTTTACCTTTCCTGAAATAATTCTTACTTTCCCAAGCCAACATACACAACGGCCAATATGTTGAAAAATCAAGATAAACCAATGACATCCTGGAATTTGTATATAAGCACGTGCAGCATAATAGATACTATATTGCAGTGATAAAGACTCTTAGAGGACGCAACGTGTTTTTTCTCTCGTCTCTTATAAACTTTTTCTTTTCCTTCCCTAACACATATTTATTTCGTTGTTCTGTTTTTCATTCTCTATTTCCTTCACTTTTTTTTAATTCTCTATCGTCTTTTAATTTTTATCGTTTTTTTTTTCTATGTCAATTATCTTACTTCTCACGTTTTATCTTTCCTTCCAAATTTTCTTCGCAAATACTCTTTATTTTTTTTCTTCTTATTTATTTCTCTCTAACATTATATCCCCTTAATTCTAATCTATTCATCAGCTTTCAGGTTCATCTTTATAACTACTTCATATTTTGTTTCTATTTATCTTTTATTTTGTATTTGTTTTCATTGATTCTTTTTTCTTTCTTACTTTCTTTCTTTCTTCCTGCCTCCTTTCCTTCATTTCTATATTCTTTCTTTTTTCCTTCTTTTTTCTTTCTTTCCTTCTTTCTTTCTTTCGTTCTTTCGTTCTTTCGTGTTTTTTCTTTCTTTCTTGCTTTCTTTCCTTCCTTCCTTCGGTCCTTTCCATCTTTCTTTCTTTCCTTCTTTCTTCCCTTCTTTTTTCTTTCTTTCTTTCTTTCTTTCTATATTCTTTCTTTTTTCCTTCTTTTTTCTTTCTTTCCTTCTTTATTTCTTTCTTTCTTTCCTTCTTTCGTTCTTTCGTGTTTTTCTTTCTTTCTTTCTTTCTTTCTTTTTTCCTTCCTTCGTTCCTTTTCCATCTTTCTTTCTTTCTTTCCTTTCTTTCTTCCTTCTTTTTTTTCTTTCTTTCTTTCTTTCTTTCTTTCTATATTCTTTCTTTTTTCCTTCTTTTTTCTTTCTTTCCTTCTTTATTTCTTTCTTTCTTTCCTTCTTTCGTTCTTTCGTGTTTTTTCTTTCTTTCTTTCTTTCTTTCTTTCTTTCCTTCCTTCCTTCCTTCGTTCCTTTCCATCTTTCTTTCTTTCCTTCTTTCTTCCCTTCTTTTTTCTTTCTTTCTTTCTTTCTTTCTTTCTATATTCTTTCTTTTTTCCTTCTTTTTTCTTTCTTTCCTTCTTTATTTCTTTCTTTTTTCCTTCTTTTCTTCTTTCCTTCCTTCGTTCCTTTCCATCGTTCTTTCTTTCTTTCCTTCTTTCTTTCTTTCTTTCTTTCTTTCTTTCTTTCCTTCCTTCCTTCGTTCCTTCATTTCCCTTTCCATCTTTCTTTCTTTCCTTCTTTCTTTCTTTCTTTTTTCTTTCCTTCCTTCTTTCTTTCTTTCTTTCTTCCTTCCTTCTTTCCTTCCTTTCTATATTCTTTCTTTTTTCCTTCTTTTTTCTTTCTTTGCGTCTTTCTTTCTTTCTTTCCTTCTTTCGTTCTTTCGTGTTTTTTTGTTTCTTTCTTTATTTCTATCGTTCCTTCATTTTCCCTTTCTATCTTTCTTTCTTTTCTTCTTTCTTTCCTTCCCTGCGTCCTTCTTTCTTTCCTTCCCTCTGTCTTTCTTTCTTTCTTTCTTTCTTGTTATGTCATTGACCTTTCATTTTCATTTTCATTCTCCGAATTTCATTTCTCTGCTAGCCTTTTCTTTCTCTCCTTTTTGATTTATATTCAATCAAATCATTTTCTATCAGCATTGTTTCTTCTCCTCTACCTTCGAGATTCTTTCATGTATAAAAAAAAATAAACTTAGAATCTGTATGAACCCCGGCAGTTATTACGTCACCGCAACAATAATTCCCGATATTGATACATGCTCAGATATTCATGCAGGTGTCGAACAATGTGAATGTTATTACTTGTCTTTAAATGTCTATATATTTACATATGAAAGTAAAACTCATCTCATGTTTAGATTAAAAATAAACATACGCTCGTTAGGAAAGAGTTTTTATCACACACACATGCATACATACATATATATATATATATATATATATATATATATATATATAAAGAAATAATCATACATAGAATCAATCAACAATATATATTTCTTTATATATAAAATATATGCTGCCTAATTTAATATGTTTTATATATATATATATATATATATATATATATATATATATATATATACGTGGTGTGTGTGTCAGTTGATATAATATGAAGACGTCATTGGCTTTTCCATACGAGAAAACATGCAGAAATAAAACAAATTGTATCTATGAACACAAAAGGTACCTCGTACATAACAATTAAACAAATGCACTAGTCATACACAGATTTAAATTCGACTGCAATTTTGACCCGATAAATGGCAGACTCATCAAAAGAGAACGTAATTTACTCAGGAGAAAACCTCCTGAGAGTGCTACCATCGAATCTTACCAAATACCAAACTATGTCCTATTTTTTTCCAATCTTACCTTTCCTGAAAGAATTACTACTTTCCAAAGACAACATACAGAATCACCACCAAAAAATCTTTAGAAAAATCAATAGAAAACTATCTTTGAAGATCTACAACACATACGTCCGTATCATACCATAACAATCTGGCCGAAATCTAAACAATATTCATTTCTAAAATAATTCTTGAATGTTACTTACTCTGTTTACTATTTGCCAGACTTTGATTTATGACACTTTGTGTCCTCTACATGCATTGACTGACCTTTCAACTACCAGATGAATATTGATGAACGTTTTCAAATTCATAAGTTTTGATAAATCAATGGCATCCTCAAAATTGTATATAAGCACGTGAAGCATCATAAATCTTACATTGTCTTGATAAAGCCCCTTAGAGGATGAAATGTGTCGGTAAGAATATTAATTTTTCTCTTGTGTTATATAAATTTTGCCCCCTCTACAGATATACTCTATTTGAGAATACACACACACACACACACCGACACACACACACCGACACACACACACCGACACACACACTACGGGCGCACACACACTACACACACACATACACACGCACATATATATATATATATATATATATATATATATATATATATATATATATACAAACGTATCTACTGAGTATTTGCTTATTACTGTAACCTGTTTTTGTCCTGAGTATTATCGTTCATTACCAACCTTCGTGTGATTATTCTATTCATTACTGTTCCATAGATTACAACACTTCCTATATCAAGGGAAGTGTCTCACGAGCTCCCATGTATATGTTTCATGTGCTTTCGTCTTTCATTATTATACTCTGTCCACTATCTCTTTTTGCCTTATCGCACTCCCTCTTCTCAGAATTTCAGTATGTGAGAAATGTCTCTGATAGAATAGAAACCTCTCGCTCTCTCGCTCTCTCTCTCCCCCTCCCCATCCATCTTCGAACATCTTTTTACCGAGACGAGTAAACAGAAACCGTCTATTCATAAGACCTCTTTCCGTCATCAGCATATAGATTTGGAGTCACTGCGTGATTTTTTCTGCGGCATCCCTCTCCCCCGGATTTACATTATTTTACCTTCAAATTGAAAATTATGCTATTGAGGTTCCCTTTCGTGTCAAAACAGGTATGGATGTTTTCAGCCTTTCTTGAAATTCCTGTTGAAACCTCAATATCCTCATATGCTCACACCAGCATGCTCTGCTGCTATTGTCCACATTTTCGGCTATACTAGCGAGACATCTCTGACCCAGCAGATGCTTGGACGTTGCGGCTTGTAATAAATGTCAACGCGTCTCTCTTTGCTGAGAGAACGAGAAACCGTATCGCATATAAAGAAAACTTTGGCTCTTGTGATTACTGGTGGATCTGTAATATTTTATTGAATAAGTGTAACGCTCTTTTCCTCTTCTCTTCAGTCCATTTGATTTCTTAATATCTTCCGCTGATAAAGCTGAATATTTCGCGCGCAAATTCTTCTTAAATTCTACCCTTGACTCATCTGGAGTATCCCTGCCAAACTTCACGCAAAGAACTGAGTCTCTGTTGAGTGATATGCATATATCTTCTATTGTTTCTGCTATCGTCTCTTATCTAGATTCCCTCAAATCATGTTGGTATCCCTGTAATAGTCGTTAAGAAGAGTCCCTCCGAACTGGTTCCTGTTCTCTCTAAACTGTATAAGTGCATCTTGCTTTTCTGCCTGCTAGGAGTCATCATCTCTTGTATCAGTTTTAAGAACCGCCATACCCTTCAAATTATCTGTCTATTTGCTTTCTACTTCGTTTTGGGAAAATCCTAGAGGTTTTAATTAATGCTGAATTGATTAAGCATCACATATAGTGGGGCCTTTTTTTAGACT
Organism: Acanthosepion pharaonis; assembly: GCA_903632075.3. NCBI lineage: Eukaryota > Metazoa > Mollusca > Cephalopoda > Sepiida > Sepiidae > Acanthosepion > Acanthosepion pharaonis. Next base: position 920,782 of record CAHIKZ030000353.1, read on the forward strand.
AGCAATTGTTTCTTCAGGTTAACTGCTGATATACACTGAGGATAATTGCAGAAAGGGTCTATCAAGATTTGGTCATCTCGAAAGATTTTGACAGGTCTTTTCAACAAGCTGAAAGGTTACGATGTATTCGAACAAATTTTGAACCTTGCTATCAAATCGTGAAATGAAAGTAATCTTGAATGGCCACTCTTCCAGTTCTATTCGTACAAATAAAGGTTTTCTTTTGTTTTTAATTGTCATTTATGACCTTCACGATGACTTCAACTTTCAACTTAGTATTTATGATAGTGACACAACCATTTACTACTATATCGATAATAATTCTGATCAGATTGATTATGTCAAAAATGACAGTTGATATCTAAAGCGAAATCACTCTGTTGTTAACTGGGGCAAAGGATGGCTCGTTAACTTTAACGACGCCATAACTAAACTGCTCTCTATTAATTATCGGAGAGATCCCTCTGTGTCTTCCGTCATCATGGCTGATTCCGAACTCCAAGAATGTGTTTCTTTGAGTCTTGGCGGGCTAACATTATATGCTACAGGCATTCGATAGGTCATGGAGGGCCTTAGTTTTTAAATGATATGAGTATACGACGTTTTACCTCTTTTTATTTGTACATATATATATATATATATATATATATATATATATATATATATATATATATATATATAGAGAGAGAGAGAGAGAGAGAGAGAGAGAGCAGGAAAGAATATGTAGGAGAGAGGGAATAGTATTTACCAATTTATTATTACAAATTCCTGAATATTTATATTCAATTCCAGTTAATTACGAAATATTCTTGTTAAATTTAATACATTTTGTAAAAAGCAGTTTCATTAACATTTATTTGACATATGAAGTAAGGTTAATATTGCATGACCTCGGGGGAAAAGGCTAAATGTAATTATGACTTACAAGAATAAATCAAAGCATTTTAACGTCTTTATATTAAAGAAAACTACATTATTTATTAAAGTTTCACAAGGTATTCATTTTAAACCCTATTCGTACCTTTCCGGGTTGAACAGGGACTAATATATGTCATCAAGTCAGTTTCTTTAATAGTTTATTCGGTTTATCTATGAATGAAACCCATTCATCCTTTATTTACCCGAGTTTCTTACTTACGAGAAGTTTTTTTCCTATGATTTCTTATCAAATTTATATATTCTGTCAAAGTTTATATTTAGTCGGGCATTACTTTGTTCATTTCTGTTTACCAGTAAACATGAGTTAAACAGACGTACATTTAATAGCATTTATTGTTCTACGTAACTGAGTAACAATGTCTGTAAAAGCTTTTTGAGTAAATTTTATTGGGAGGTCAATTAGCTACGGGAGAGTTATCACACACCCAGTCTCTTCTCTAGTGTGTATTATTGCATGCCAATGATTATGTTTCTCAGAATATATGATGAGAGAGAGAGAGAGAGAGAGAGAGAAGGGAAACATGTGTTCTTCTCTTTATGTGAAGTGTATTTCATCGTCTACAGTTCCTTGATATTGGTTCACCATTTCGCATATCCATTTACTGTTTTTTTCGGTAGATTTATTCATCAAATAAGAAAAAAATAAGCTTCTTAAAGGTCTAGCAAAAACAACTAGTCCGATGACTTTTATTAATTTGCTCAGTTAACTAGTCTATTTTCACTACATCATGATCTGGAATGTGCAGTAGGTTTTGGTGAAACCTTTCGATGTCAGTATGAATCTTAGAGTTACGGCTATGAGAATGGATCTAATTAATTCTTACAAATACTACCCGCTAGTTCATCTCTTTAACATTCAAATACTTTGTGATTTATATCTATAAGAGTCAGATCAGACAAAAACTACAGGCTGGTCCGAAAGTCTTGTCACTCCTGAATAATATAATATTTCAAATGCCTACATGAAAATGATGGTATTCATACAGGCCTTCTCGAAGATCCGACGGCGTCAATGAAAGTGAATAAACTGGATCCAGTACATGTCTTTTGTATTACTCTTCTTCTATTGTTCTCATTCCTTTTTAATAGGGGGGTGACAAGAGTTTCAGATCATCCTGTACAATATTACTGCCATATTTGAATTGGAGCTTCCCAATCGTCTATTTGTACCCTCGACAGAGTTTAAAAGCGTTTACACGGGTATTATTCAGTTCCACCTTACCACTCCTTTCCCAGAGACGCAACGTCACATACCTGTTGCTATTTCCATGGAAAATGTTCCGATGGTCCACATGTTTTTCTTCCACAAGTTCTGACATTTGCATCTACGACTCGCCATACTTTATATGCAGAGGTGAAACATTCTCATTCTCAACGTCTTCCATTCGAACAGGTTTCTTCGCTGCTTTATGGAACACAATACCGATAGGAAGCTTTCACAAACACGACAATCTTTCTCTCTTCAAGTATAGGGTAAGCATTTACCTGACTCCCATATTCACATAATCTCCACTTGTTTCTTCCACGTCCATAAAATCTCATTTATAACCCTCTACTTGACTGGCTCCTGGGTCTTGAATTGAGTGAATATTTACTAAAATATACACACGACGAATACATGCAATTCTAACACAAAACAAGTTAAGGAAGATCCTTAAAACCAACGAGACCTCCCCCACCCCCCAAAAAACAGAAAACTTTACGTTGCTTATATCTATGTTGTTTGACTCAAACACGTCATTGAAATGTTGATTTCGCCTGCTCTTTTTTATATATATATATATATATATATATATATATATATATATATATATATATATATAAAAAAGGCTTAAACACTAATATTCCATGGTCATAATTTATTCCATTGGAATCATAAATACGATCCAATTCATCAGACCTACAAATTCAAAAAGAAAACAGGAAAACAACTCCGGAAATAAAAATAGAATTTAGAGAGAGTGTAAGTATGGAAGTGTGGGACGAATGTTAGAGCGAAATAGAGGGGTAATAGACGAGAGAAGGTGGGTGATTAAAATTTAACAGAGAGAAGTTTTAGAGAGGTGAGTTGAAGACGGTTTAAGTGAGAGAAATATGAATGTTGTCGGATGTCTAATACATTAAAGATGTAGTAACCGGAAAGGATCCACTAATATTATATATATATATATATATATATATATATATATATATATATATATATATATTCTCCTTCACCCTATGACCTTATTTTTCCATTCATCATAGATCTTATTTTTAATTGGTTCATCTAGACATATGCAAAATTCTGTTTTTAATTTCTGATCATATGCCTCAACTTTAACGTAGGATATGAAGAAACCATTTTTTAAAAAATTTCCGTACCGTTACCCACCATCGCCTGAGGAAGTAAAATCATAGTATTGAAACATGAAAGGTTTTGTATAACGATTTAAAAAATATTTTTCTTGTAACCTCTTACAATAAAAATATTATATATATATATATATATATATATATATATATATATGTAAGACGAGAACGAACTGAGTAGAATTCCAAGGGTAATTTACAATCGCCTGATGAGATGCGTTGATACGCATTGAAAGATGACTGCAATTATTTAGCGATTTTGACGTTTTTCGATGTAATATCCTAAAACAGAGAATATATATATATATATACATATTTTAATTCAAGTGATATCGATTGCTGTATGAGTCGTAGGATTTTTAATCAAGCACGGGCAACGCCGGGCCAATCTGCTATATATATATATATATATATATATATATATATATATATATATATATATATATATATATATATAAAAAACTAAACACTAATATTCCATGGTCATAATTTATTCCATTGGAATCGTAAATACGATCCAATTCATCAGACCTACAAATTCAAAATTTTTTAATTTGTATGTCTGATGAATTGGATCGTATTTACGATTCCAATGGAATAAATTATGACCATTGAATATTAGAGTTTAAGCCTTTTTATTATATCCTTACTCTGTCCTAGACATTGAGTTCTACCTGGATTCTTCCTCTTGGAATTTTTTTTTCTAAAAATATACATGTATGGGTATTTATATATTTTTGATATCTTAGAAATTCATTTTTCATAATAATTTCTCTGATAAATGGAAAAATCATTCTATGATGTGGAAAACATTCAGCCCTTTGTTAATAAGTATCCGTTGCAGATACCACATAGGTAGGCCGAAACGTTTTGCTAATAACAGAAAAATATTCAAACAATATAGTTCAGCGTCCAAAAATAATTTGGGTGTATCCAGTTATCAGAACGTCTTCAAAATCTTCTGACCTCTCGTATCCATCCATTTCTAAAATACATGACTCTACTCATTTATTTCTTTCATCAATAGCGTCTCTTGTTCGTCTTCTGCATTATCTTTTCTCATAATTTGGATCTCATAATATAACATTATGTAGATCCCCTTGTTTACTTCGACAGTAATGGCTACTAAAACGCACTCCGTAACCTTTCGTAGTTTCTCATGTAAATAGAAAGAACACCGTCTCTATTCAGAACCTAGATGATCAAGGCTCTCCATAACTTCGTCTATTTGTCAGCTCTATGTAAGTTATGTCGCCTTGTTATATAACCTACACCTTGTTCCACAAACAATTTACAAAAACTTTCCGTTCGTTTTGCCTTCAATAAGTCTTGTGATATTCCAATTCTCCAAGCTATCTTTCCACTTTTTGGGATCTAGGAATTGCAACTCGCTTTCTAATTCAAAATATAGCTGTCCTTCTTTTTTCATTTTTCCCAAAACTTCTTCATTGCTTGTTCAGTCCATGATATTCTCAGCATCCTTTTTTTAGAACAGCATCTTAGTTGCCTAAAGTCTTTTCTTCAACTGCGAGATGAATGTCCATCTTTCACTGTTATGGTGGAGTAATGGATAGAAACTCGGATTGAGGATTCGGAGAGCCGAGTTCGAATTCCAGTCGAATCCATTACATTCACTTACGTTCTGATAGTCTTCGAAAAGGAATGAATGAAGCCTCTTCTTCTCCACCTCAACTATGGGGGAATAGCAGAATAGACCGGGTTCTATAGCCTTGGATGGTAACTGGTCTACCGCAGAAAGAAATGGCAACCTACTTCTGGAAAAAAAAATCTGTCTCGTCAGCCATGTATCGAAAGATATGTGATCGACTAACCGTGTATCATGCATGGCACATTACTGAATGACTGATATTGCATAAAAGTCCAGTAAACTTATGTCTGCTGATAACGAAATTCAGCCGTCTTTATTGGACAAGACTTCTCAGTTTCTTATGAAAATCAGCATTGATTGCACAATTTCTTATTCAGGAACAATTGCTAATAACGTAACATCTCCAGTCAGAAAAGTGGGTATCCGCATATATGAATATTAAGGTGATTCGAAAGCAAATGCGTATTTCACCTCTATGAATACTGAGTCAACCAACCAAGCAGAAAAAAGGGTGAATAGTAAGAAATTGAATCGAGAATTAGTGTGTCATCATTGCTAAGCGACGGTGTTTCGTTTATAGTGTATTACAAAGTTTAATTGAGAAATCTTGCAAAGAACGAAGTTGAGTTCCTTGTACGATTCCGTTTGAGATGTAAATACAACGTCACACCAGGTGCGGCAGTATTTTAGCCAAGGATGTCAACAGATTTAGCACCTGCAGTTGTTTCGACAACCAAAACATTTTATAATTGGTGAAACATTCACAAACAAAGCGATAGAGATAATCGCCCATCTTTTTTTTTAAACGTGAAATCAAAATGCTACCTTCAGCAGATGTTGAAAAAGATGGTGATTAATTTTGGATCATATATATTTTTTTATATCATTTCTGTTAAAAATATCAATACTTTCTGAACAGATTAACATTAAAATACCTTCAACATTAAATACATGTAGCTTTTTATATATTTTCTTGGAAAACGTAATTACTTACCAAACATCATATTTACATAAATTTCATAAACATTTGTTTTATATCACTGATGATAAAACATTATTACTTTCCGGAAAACTTAATCAAATCAGACCTAGACAGGATATATTTGAGTTCGCTGGCTAAATATATAAGTGTAATTGATATAAATTAATACGAAGTCATATATCCACAGACACTCAAAGGCAATTGATGATTGAATAAACATTGTAATATAAAGGGCACTTATTTTTAGCATCAAATAATCTATAAACACCCATTGCGCTTGAATGAAAAAAAGGCATCGGCGCGCACATTTATTTGTTAGTATTGATAAAATGTCTTGCGTGCCATTCAGCCACAATTATATATACAAACGTCACAGTAGATAAAAGAATTGTCATTTGTGATCGTCTCTGCTGTCTTCATTTTGACAGTTACGTTTTGTGTCGTCTTGAATTCATTTCCCAATCGGACATAGCTCGAAGTGACTAACCTAAATTTGGATAGGTTGTATTTTAAAAGCACATCTTTGTACGACGGAGAAATTAAAACAAAAGATAGCAGAATAATAAAGCAAGTTGGGAAATTATAATGCTTGTTCATAAGATAGCTAATGTAATCTAAGCCCATGATGGGGTTGACACGTATATATATATATATATATATATATATATATATATATATATATAAAAGTGAACATTGAAGTCGACACTCAGAGGCGACAGGCTGTTCCATGTTAGACGCAATAGTCAGACAGCCGATACCCTCTATCTCTGATATTGAGCACTTTATCCCATAAAATACTGTACACCTTAAAACTATATTTTTTCATATATATATATATATATATATATATATATATATGTGTGTGTGTGTGTGTGTGTGTGTGTTTGTGTGTTTGTGTGTGTGTGTGTGCGGGCATGTGTGTGTGTATATATATAAAAGCATATCTAAATTATTTGGCGTGACAACTATACCCATGGGGCTAATATAAATATAATTATTCAAATTTACTGCATGGATATTTTAAATGAAAAGCAAATTATGTACTCCCAAAATTATAATTATCTAAAAACTCCATAGTTTGCCTCTTGTCTGAAATTATTTCTTTTAAACCACCGCAGAATAAAACCAAATTATCTATTGCTGATTTTCAACTGTAGCATTCTAGTAGATTCTAGTTGTCTCTTTTGTGTTTTTATGTCGACAGATAAACTAAATGTCATAAAAATATTATCACTCTAAAACAGAAACTGTTAACAAAAAAACAAAAAAAGATACATTGTTTATTTTGAGATTACAACAAGCCGCCTTATCGTAACCTCGATATCGGATTACGTTTTGAAAATTGACACAAGATTTGCAACTTGAGATTATAAAAGTTTCCAGGAAAAACGGGTGGATTTTAATGAAAAACAAAAGTTCTAAATATAATACTCCAATCTTTTTCCTGGAGTATGACAAAATGATATTAGCAAATATTTAACAAGAAATATATTTTATTTAATTGTTCTTCTATGCTGAAAAGATAAGATTCAAAGTTGTTTGTGGCAAGGTTGAATCCAGATCTTTTAGAAATTGGAATGGAGATTTGCTATCTAGGAAACCTGTTCCAACAATTGGCCACTTGTTACCGAAAAAATAGATTGAATCATTTCCATCATTTTTTTTTTCCTTTTCGCGATAAAGAACGACCTAGAAAGAATAAAATATACGTACGCTAGAATAGCAACAGAAATAATTTGAGAATTGCGCAAAGGACTACTATTCAACCGAAGGCTTGAAAATGAAATAAGGCGATAGGTTTTAGTTTTGATTTTGTAAAAACAAGTGATTCGATAATAAATACGATGTTGTATGCACCTAGCTTGGTCAGTCAGTTGACTCTTAGCGACCAATCAACGGAGTCGTGTCTGTACAGCGATACATTGATTTTGTAGACAAATACTATGAGCACGGACGTACAAAATTTGCCACATTCTTATCCAAATTGCCCACACAATCGCAGTAAGTAGACTGATTAATTTAAACAATGTACAATTAGCTCTATTATTTGCATCTACCACTCTGTAAATTTAAGTATAAATGTTGAGAAGAACGTTATGTCCCTACTGTTTGACGAGCTTTAAACTATTTTTGGTAAGACAAGGGTAATAAGGAGAGATTATATTATTGCAGTGATGATTGTACTGAGGAAAACTGTGGCGATATGACGGAACTTGTTTTCACTCTCTCAACAACGACTTTCATCAGCATAATATTAAGACAAATTTAAACAGCACAGCGAAAAGTAGGAGATTACGCCAATGAGGAAACAGAAATTATACCGTCAGATTCCATGAGAAAAGAACAGAACACATTAGCTTCGATGGATTATGTAATAGATGGTAATTAATAACCACTTGATCCCGTGTCTTCTCGCAGCAAAATGTGCAATACTTTCAGAAGATATACAATAAGAAATTTTAGAACGTATTACCGCCAATTTCACAAAAAATAACAAAGAAACACATTATGTATCACAAGTAATGCGAAAAAAAAAACGCTCTTTTTTGGTTTCCGAAATAATAATGTAACTGGTAAACAGAAATGAAACGTAGTCAGGAAGGTCTGAGTTTCAATAAAAGTCATTATTATGATTACAGCAAACATCATAAATATATATGTATAAATCGGTATGAGACATTTTTAATCATAGATAGATATAGTGTTACCATCTGCAACTAATTGTGAGCCTAATGAGAATTTTAAAACTCAGAGTCGCTGGAGCCAAAGGAATATGCTGGCCGAACTGTAATAGCGAAAATTATTTAAATAATCTGCGAATTGTCTTTTACGAGATGCCTGAATTCTACGGTCTTTATCGGCCTATATTTTCGTTCTTAATATGGTCAGCTTCGTTCAGATATTAGAAATCTGGTTGGGATTTCGTTGACAAAAAAATGTGTCTTTGTCATGTTGCTTGTTCAAGCCAAGTTGCATGCATCTTGAATTTATTTAAGTGTGGATTAGTGGAGCTTGAAAATGTAATAAGTTGATAGGTTTTAGTTTTGAGTTTGTTAAAACAATGATTCGATAATAAACACGAATTAGTACGCACCTAGCTTGGCCAGTCAGGTGACTCTTAGTGACCAATCAATCTCTGACGATCGCTAAAGCGTGAAACCCAGGGTCACAAACTCACATCTATCCAACCAAATATGTTAGCTCTATCTCTGATATTGAGTGCTTTCTAATAACTACACCGCATATAATATATAAATAATTATATATATATATATATATATATATATATATATATATATTAATTTATTCATATCTATATACACACACACACACACACACACACACACACACACACACACACACATATATATATATATATATATATATATATTCATCACTTCAGAACGAAATCTCTTATTAAATGGACTAATAGATTTACTAAGAGATGTCGATTTGAAGAGATGTATATAGAGATATTCATGAAATAAATTATGACCGAAAGTAACCTTTAAGCTTTTTTTCTTGATTATTATTATTTTTTTATTTCCTTTGATTTCTGGCGTTTACACATTTCTTTCCGGGTCCGTCCCAAGGACTTAAGGTTAGAAATGGCATCATGACACTTTTCACTGACAAAAAGAAAAAAAAAATTACATAGATAATGTCCTTCGTAAAATGTGGGCTATACCGTTCAGAACAGTTTTTTGTATTTCTTTAAGGCATGGGCTTCCAGGAATCTCTTCAATTAGTCTTCTGGAGCCTTTTCCAACCAATCCTAGTGCTCCAACTACAACATGGATTGTTGATGTTCCCATGTGCCAAATTTTTGAGATTTCTATTTCAAGGTCCTTATATTTTGGCAGCTTTTTGAATATTTTCAAAGATACATTGCAGTCTGCAGGGACTGCCATATCAATAAGAAGGCACTTTTTTTTGTGGTCTTTAATGACAATGTCTGGGCGGTTGGCTTTGATTGTTCTGTCAGTGTGTATTGTGTAGTTCCATAGAATTGTAAGAGGTCCTATCTCCGTAACCGGGTCTGGGTGGTGTTCATACCAGTTTCTTTCAGTTTCCTTCCAGTAGAAGTTGCAGATTTTCCAGTGCAGATATTGTCCCACTCTGTCATGTCGGGTTTTATATTCAGTGGGTGCCAATATCGTGCAGCCTGATACAAGATTATCAATTGTTTCTAGATATTTATCACATTATTATATTATTATATTTTTATTATATATATATATATATATATATATATATATATATATATATATATATATATATATATATATATATATATATATATATATATATATATATATATATATATATATATATATATATATTATTACATGGTTATTATTATTGTCTTTAGTATACATTGTACCAGTCACTAACTGTTAATATTCACACACACACACACACACACACACACCACACCCTATTTGTGTGTATTTATATGTATTAATATCTTTATATGGACATCACATTAATTTTCATTCAATGACTTACGCACCTTAATATCTGGATAGGGTCTGAAACATATGTAGACAGAACAAAAATGAAAAAGCATACTAAATAAACGTATGGAATCGTTATGATTATGTTGACTAATGTACAATTCAAGAGTGAAGGCCATTCTTAGTGAATCCAGGTTTAGATATTTTAATATGACTCCGCCGCCTAAGCTGCTCTTACTTCCATAGCAGAAACATGAACAATTTTTAATCTGCACAGAATCAGATAACACATACATTTTGAACATCTGCACTGGCATAGTTTTAAAGAAACTAAAGTCTTTATTCTTCACATCATTCGCTGTAGGCTTTCTGATCGTTTCTACTGCTTAGATTTCTGTAACGCGAACAATGCACGATATGTTGAACAGATTTTGTGAATAAAAGCATTTGCGTTATCATATTTTATCGTTTTTTAAATGAGTCCTCATTTATACACACGTCCTTGTTTATTTTCCTATGCGCAAGAAACGAATGAATGCAATGTGATGTAAATGCAGTGTGATTAAATCGATATTTTTCTATTGAACGCTTTCATAAGCCATTAGCAATTGTATGATATTTATTTTATTTTATTTTACTCTACATTTTCCTCGCTCGTTAAACGAAGCGCATATGTTTACATTACAAGATAATAATAGAACAATTCAAACATTTCTGTCTGGTTTAATGAAATGTAAAAATATATCTCGTATAATCACAGTACAAATAGCAAGGTTACTCTTCATTGTCCAGATTTCAAATATCTCTTACGATTATCAGAAATCATATTTTTTTTCATATTCAAGTTCCAGCATGCGTGAAACCTGATCGAATAAGATCGAACAGTAATTACTGTTTTCATTTTATGATATTTTCAACTCAATCAGATAGAAGTTTTCTTATAGAATGAAGTAGAAGTATTTGCTTCAATACAAAATCATATCTACAATAAACCCGACAAATACTTCATATTTCTGTTCAAGCAATTTGGGGCTCAAGAGCCACTCAAAGTAAACGGTTAATAAATGACTTTGTTGTAGGGGCGTGTAATTAGCAAGCAAGATTAGCACAATATGAATATATGTCGGATAGATAACGGCTGATCCGAGACTTGAAGTTTTTTTAAGATTGTAGGGATCGGGAAAAGTTCATTTTGCTAGTCTTTTCCACGATCTAACAACTCAGGAGAATATGTCTGAGTAGAACTTCCTTGTTTTCCAGTGGAATACGAAGGAATTGAAGATGATTCAACATAGTTTAATTGCGTGGCAATTCCTAGCACTGGAAGTCAGGACTGGTTGAACTAAAGGATACAGTTCTTCTGAATATTTACCATAAAATTTCGACGGAGATAAGATAACAATATTTTACCTGCATGAATGGCGTTGTAGGGCGGAAAACAATTCATCACACATCACACCTCTTGTAAGCTAGGGAAGGTTACTGAATCGAATAGTCACACGAAGGTGTTGTAATGAACGATAATACCTAGGACAAGAACAACACATTAAAGATTCGCCAGCGGAGTGTAGAAGTAGTCAACTGCTAGAAGTGAGTCAAATGAATTCCACAATGACTCTCCAACTGCAGGGTATATACCAACAGACTCTCGCAGTCATATGTGGCACAAGGCCAAATTTAATGTGGGGTATCCGAGCCCTTAGGATCGGCCAAAAATTCCCCATAGACCCCCTTAAAAAAAGGGATCGGGTAGCTGTTTTCCGAGACAAGTCTCTACCATTCGACATAGCCTCGTCTGTGGATTCTCTGCCTGGAGGGAGAGATTTTGACCACAGCTGTAGACGAATCTTCAACTGAAGACCAACATACAGTATTTACTACTGTATGTATGTGAATGGGGACATACCCATTATCGTCCGTATGCATACGACAACAGCACTTAAAAACTTACGATCTCTATTATGCCTGGAAAGTGACGACTGGCCAGCTCAAGTCCATATATTGCAGCAATACTGCATTTTTTTCTCTGTTTTGGCTCTTGCACAGATAGAGTATAACAGAAAGCGTCAATACTCTGAAGCGGTATAAGGAGGTGATCAGTTTTCCATAATTTATACCTATGTGTCGTATATATGAGTTGCACATGAGATCTGGAGTAAGCTTCTGTCTCTGTTCGAGGAAATTAAATGAAGTGACATTCTTTGTATTTTTATTCTCTTCATATCTGGGTGTTACTGAATGCAATGTTGTTGACGAAAATTCAATATTTAAAATTCAAAAAAAGGTATGATAGTCTGTTCAAGCGTAAAAAGTAGTAAATATGATTAAATCAATTCGCCACTATGATCATTATTTATTTATTCCTTGTCAAAATAATCTGGGAGTCTTACGATAAGGAATTATGAGTATGTTTATTGTGTGAAATTTTGCGACACCCCAAAGCTGACAAACAAAGATGAAACAACTGAACAGTTGAAAAAAATACAATTTTCGCAGTAGGAAACGTCGCGGTATAGGATTTTTCGCCGTAAAGGCAATTTCATGGGGGGGTCGACACCATTATTTTGAATGAGACTTTTGGAATAATGTTCAATTTAATATGCGAAGTACCTTGTTATCAATATATATATATATATATATATATATATATATATATATATATATATATATATATATATATGGATGTCTTTTACAGGGCCAAACATCAGAAAATAAATTAAATAATAAACATTTACTTAAAAAATAAAAGACTAAAAATATATCAAATTAACAATAATAATTTTAAATGTATGCAAATTCCACAAAATGCTTCGTAAATAATGTTTTTTTTTTGCTTTGATTTGTAATGAAGGATTTTCTGCTGAAGGTTTACATTGATATCAATATATATTTTCTTCATTTGTACTGCATATCATCCATCTAAATCATACTTTTTCTTTCCTTTTTTGCTAATGTCTCTTCATTTTCCAAATACGCAAATTTGGGTGCATGTTTTTTCCAAATACGCAAATTTGGGTGCATGTTTTTATAACTTCGCTTATTAAAAATGTTTAAATCGAAGTATGAGCCAGATATAATTGATAACAAATTACTTCGCATATTAAAAAAATGAGGCGAAATTGTCTTACGGCAAAAATCCTATACGGCAAAGATTCATACGGCGAAAATTCCTGAGGTGAGTTTTCCTACGGCAAAAATGTTTAAGACGAAGGTTCCTAGGACCCTAAAAACGTATTTTTTTAGCAGTTAAAGCCATGGCATAGGAGACGAAATTCAAATACATATATCAGTATTATCTGGTATTGTTCATATCTTCTTCCTACAGCTGCTCGTCCTTATAGCATTCAGGTGTGCTCGTGGTCAGAATCGCCTGTTTCTGAAGCATGCTAAAACATGTCTGTTCCGTTCGTAGTCTTATGATTCTCTCCTCTTTGGTGCCTCAAACCTATTTGGCGCCTAACTTAGGTTCTTACCCATTATTATCCGATAAATATACGTATCTTACTATCAACAAGTGTTACATACCAAAGGGTGATAACCTATATTTTTTATTATTGATATCTTTCCTACATTAACATTAAGAATTCTTTTCTAGCTCTATTTATTAAATGGCTGCAAAGAAACTTTCTGGTTCATTTTATAATGTCTTCATTTATTTTCATGTAACCTTCCATATGGGAATCTAGGTCTGACGAAAATATAAGAACATAAGTTCTTAGTTAATATTTTGTTTGATTCTGTAGCATCTAAAATCCTATTGTTTCTTTATTTCCTCTACTAATTTATTGTAACTGACCCCTGCACATATGGTCTAACTATCTGCTGGGATCGATTTGTTTGATGACCTCGTTATCAAGCTTAACATCAATATTATTATCTCTTGCCTAACATATCCTTACATGTTTCTTATTATTTGCATGTAGGACCTTTAAATCGATAATCATGTAATTTTACCAGATAATTTCTAATAGACATCGTTCGTGTTAATTGGCTAATCTCCGTCTAATCTGACCCTCACTTGATTCAAAGATTCAATTATTTAACAAGGCATTTATATAACCTATTAAAATAGTAAAACATGAGTGATATAAATAGAAAATGCCTTTATACTAAGTATATATTGGGGCTCAGCCTAGACCTCAAGAGGAACTCAGATATACGATACATCGCTAATAATGTTGGGAAGATAATCCGCCAGTCATGGGTCATCTTTAAAAGAGTCAGATCAGAATAAATCTATTTTCTATTTACGCAGCCCTGTCTAAGACTACTAGGTATTTACTCAGTTTCCCCACTGTTGTGGCCTGTTTAGGGGGGCAGAAAGAAAGACACGTAAGACGAAGATAGGTTGAAAAAGTATATTGAAGATATATACAAGACAATAGTGTTAGTAATAAGTAGATTATCACTGCGTCTACTACTCCACTCCACTCCACTTCACCACACACTCTCTGGTATCCGACTCTCGCAGTTTGTATTTATGAAAGGAGGAAGAGTTCATGCTACTGTAGGAGGATTTCGTCGCCTCGGTGCGAGCACCGATCCTTCTCTCTCGTGCAATGCGAGGGCGTGGCATAGGGCAGCTTTTCCCCAGAGCTGGGTACCTCTCAGTATAATTTTTCTCAGTTGCCACTCTGTCCCTTGACAAGATTGCTATAATCTACGTAGTTTACATATTTCAATTTTCTATGGGTCATGATCCTTCAGAACGTGCGAAATCATGCCTCTCTACAACTTCCAAATTTTTTAGGTCTTATGAATATTAGTAATTTTACTATCACTGCCACGCCCTTTTCTTTCATCCATTTATACAATATCGTTAACTAGATTGCCTTCATTACGTCCTATAAGTGTCAAGTTTTTGAAACATTTTCTCGTTATGTGGTTGGGAAATTTCAACTGATACTTTCTGATTTTAATTGTAATTGTTCGTTATATTTTTTTATAATTTCCCCTTTGCTAACCCTGATCCCTACACAGTTTTCTCAGCATCCTACTATAATGCTACCGGTATGTTGCCGCCAGTCTTCTCTTCATTTAGGATGAAATTGTCTAGCTTTCACCTTACAACACTTTGCTTTATTTCTAAAGAAATTGCCCTGTTTCTTAATACTTGCTTAGTTTTTGATGTGGGGCCAAAGTTGGGACCACAGAAGTAAAACACGGAACACGGATTAGATGTAAGAAAGATATATTAACAACAGGTTACAGAGATAGTGTAAGCGGAGCTTACTATATGTTAGTGTCCAATACTGGTAGTCATACGAGACTCTCACTGTCTCTCTCTGTCACTCTCTAGAGTGTTATGTCGCCTACTTAATATAGGCCTGGAAGAGTCTATTGTGTAGGTAGTTTCTGGTCTCACACCCCCCCCACTTCTAAAAAATTTTTCTTTTTTGAAAAGGAGAGAAAAAAATAAAACTGTTAATACTTTTCCTCTTGGGATTTACGTCGAGCAGTTGAGTAAATTTCCTTTTCCTTCCTGAGCGTCGCACTTCAGGAGAGACTTGGGGCATGTCGAGATCGAACTAGAGATCTTGATGCGTGAGACACAGTTTTTCACGAACCATCTGGCAGTTTATTTAAAATGCAAGCACCCATGCCGCACGAGCTTGCATCACTTGCGACTATGATGTCTAGACTAGGGTCGAAATGTTTGAGGGAGAGGTCTGAAGTAAGATTTTTCTTGATCTTCTCGAATGCGTCTTGGCATTCCGGGGTCCATGACCATGGTTTGTCCTTTTTTAAAAGTTGGTTGAGAGGCCCTCTCAAATTTTGCATGTTCTTAATTAACCCTTGGTAAAAGTTAGCTAGTCTGAGGAAGATTTGTAACGCTTGAACGTTATCTGTAGCCGGCATGTTTCTGATCGCGTTGGCTCTTTCTGGATCCGGCCGACGACCATCTTTATTTATAATGTGACCTAAGTATTTAATCTCTGGTAAGAAAAAGTCACACTTTTCCTCCTTAACCTTAAATCCGTATTCTTGTATCTTTACGAATACGTTTATTATATGGTTCTGGTGCTCTGCCATAGTTTTACTAGTAACCAGTATATCATCCAAATTTGCTGTTGCGTAGTCAAGGTCGCCCTGCTGGAAAATTGCAGGCGCAACCTTTACTCCAAAAGCCAGCCTGTTGTATTTGAACATCCCTATATGAGTGTTTATGCAAAGCAATTTGGAACTTTCTTCTTCCATCTCTTATCTGAAGGTATGCGTCCGAGAGGTCAATTTTAGAAAAGATTTTTCCACCATTGAGTTTATTGAAAATTTCTTCAGGGCTTGGGAGAGGATAGTGGTGATCTTGCAAGGCATCGTTTAACCCTGTGGAAAAATCTGCGCATACTCGTATTTGATTGGACTTCTTTTTTACGTAAACCGTAGGTGCTGCCCATTTGCTGAAATCTGTTTTTGACAGAATATCTGCTTGTTCGAGTCTATCTAACTTTTTGTTGATTTGCTCTAGAGCAGCGAAACGGACATTCCTTTTGTTTTTGAATACCGGTTGTGCACCGTCCTTCACCTTGAACTTAGCTTTCATTTTAGTACATTTCCCAAGGCCGCCAGAAAAAAACCTGGGGAAATTGTTGTTAGAGTTCCTTTTTTAGATTTACCAAATTGGACGTTGTACTTTGTATCTTGCGACAAAATGTACTCATTGGGCAATCCCAAAGATTGAATTTTTCTATCCAATCTGTTCCAAATAAGTTATCTGAAGTTTTCAATACGTAGGCTTTGAGCTTTTTGGTAACTCCATTTAGTGTTACTGTAAGTATTACCTCGCCTAAAATGTTAATCTTTTCGCCAGTTACGGATTTTGCTGTTTTATCCGTTTTTAATAAGGTCGGCTTGTTCAATTTTCGCCAAGTACGCAAGTTAATCGCTGAAATATCAGAACCCGAGTCAAGCTGAAATTTAATGGACTTATTGAAAATATACACTGTTACATATTTTCTTAAATTCCTATTAAAAATATTGTCAGATTGAGCTTGCCTAATTTTTGGGTTTTCTTGTTCTGTTGGCATACCTGCACGAAGTTAAAGTATGCCCACTTTTATTGCAATTTTTGCAATATTTTTTGTACTTAACTGGGCAGAATATCATCCAATGCCATTTACCACAATGGTAACCTGGTCCGGACGGTTTCTTTAACCTATTTGGGATTTGGTTACTGCGTAATTTAGGACATGAGATTTGGCTTTTGTCTTTTTGAGGGGAATAGGAGGTAGACTTACATATGATTTTATTAATCAGAGCCGCACCTGATTCCTCGATAGTGTTTGTTTCACACTTTACAAATAATACTCTTTGACAGTCCTCTGTCAGTTTTTGGAGAGTCAATCCTTGTTCGTTCTCAAGCTTGGTCAGTACACGTCGTCTGACTTCGGTGTCTTCTGCTGATACTAGACCTTGTGCGAAAATTAAGCACTTAACATCATCGGCAGTCAGTTCGGCTAGTTTAAAATCATTACATAGCTTGTTTACCGATGCTGCAAACGTTAGAAAATCTTGCTGGTTATTTTTTACTGTGTTCAGACATTTCCAACGTTTGTGGAACAAGGTTGTGTTAGGCCCGAATAGTTCCGATAGGAGCTTAATAGTCTCTGAAAAATCCAAGTCAGTGGTTTTCTTGGGTAGTATAAACTCTACGAACCTACTATGTTCTGTAGTTCCCGGTTTTCTCAATAGTAGACGTACCTTTTTTTTACTGGGCCATTGTTCACAGTCTACGTTGAAAATATCTTCGTAGCGCCTGTAAAAAGCCTGGAACGTTTTGTCTTCCTCTGGTACGTATTCAAAGGTTTCCATTGAATTGTAGATTGTACTCTGGGAGAATATTATATCTTTTTCAGAGTTTGAGCCTTTTAATGCATTTACGAGTAATTCTTTAAGTTGTTTCTGTTGTAGTTCAGCATTCTGAAGCGTAATTTTTTGGAATTCCATTTGTTGTTTATGTAAATCCAAAAATAGTTGTTGTTGTCTTTCTTCTGATTTTTGTTGCTGGTCCAAATTTAGTTTTAACATTTGGGCAACTACTTTTTGCAAATCTTCCATATTTAAAAATGACAGCGCTTTTTTGTTGCTTTGAAACACGTGTACTAAGAGAAGGTACACAAATAATCTTGATAGATTTGTTCTTTTTTTTCTTTTACAGAAAAAAAAATATGGACAGACAATTAGTTAAACTAAACTAATTATGTGTTTAGCTTTTTTTTCCCGTGGTTCCGTTAATTTTGTCGTAATTGAATAAATTTTCATCACACTTATGTATTTTGTTCTGTTTTTTTTTGTTTTTTTTTTGTTTTTTTTTTATAGGGTTATAAAAAGAGAAAACTCACCTCAGTTAATTTGAGGGGAGAATAATTTTATGCACGAGTTCAACTCAGTTACATAAAAAAAAAATTTCGATAGTTTTTTTTTTCGAAAACTTGAGTACAATGGTAGTACTTGATCTTGTATTGTCAGTTTGTTTTACAAACAACTGTTTTTTTTCTCTGTGTGGGTGTGTAAGAATTCGTTCTTGTTATTTGGACAGACTTTAATATTCCGTAAATGTCGAAACACTGCTCGTCACTGATGTTTGGTATTGGAATATATGTAGACGCTGAGTGTTTAGCTTTTAATTCGCTAATGTAGTAATACCAGCTTAATCCCTCGTTCAACACTAGTGTGAGAACGCGTGTAGTTTGTGTATTTTTCGAGTACTGTCGCTATTGATATGGTGAGAACGAAATTCTCGAATCTTTCTGTCGCCATTGTTGTGGGACTGACAAAGTATTGCGGTTTTTCGACGTGAATGCGTTTCTCGAATTCTTCGTCGACACAGATATGGGACTGGTAAGGTATTTAGGTTTCGCCGTGAGTGCGTTTCTAGAATCCTCGTTGCCACTGATGTGGGGCCAAAGTTGGGACCACAGAAGTAAAACACGGAACACGGATTAAATGTAAAAAATATATATTAACAACAGGTTGCAGAGATAGTGTAAGCAGTGCTTACTATAAGTTAGTGTCCAGCACTGGTAGTCGTACTAGACTCTCACTGTCACTCTCACTGTCCCTGTCTGTCACTCTCTAGAGTGCTATGTCGCCTACTTAATATAGGCCTGGAAGAGTCTATTGTGTAGGTAGTTTCCGGTCTCACAATAGTTTTTTGAAGGCATCTTTTGTTATTCAAATGTACATTTGGACTGCGGTGTCACATGTTATCTGCTAATACACATCACAGTTATTTAAACCTACATACTTTCTGTATATTTAAATCTTCAGATTGTAGCATGTACATTGTTTGTTTTTTTTCTTTTCCAACATTCCTATATAATCTCTTTTTAAAATTGTTGATTCTTTTCAATTCGATTTCTTTTATTACCTTTTCTCGGGTGTCCTGTAGTTTTCGTACGCAGTCTGCCAATACCACAGTTCCATCTTAACCACTTCTGTTAAAGACTTCTACTTCTCTCAAAATCGAGTAACTGTAGAATAAAGGGTGATTAAATCCGATGAAAATACACATACTTGCCTTATTGACCTTTCTATTTTCGTGGATTTACTCAATTTTTATCAATATAAAAGCAGTTTCTTATAGAAATGAGTTTTCGGTCAAAATGCTTTTATATCTATTGTAATCGTGTAAAAAATTAACATAAAACGAATTTATAAAGCTTGCTGGTAATTTTCATTGGTGGATAAACACAAAATTGCATTTCAGAAGTACGTAGACTCAAAATATTTTAGTTTCAGTAAATAACTTACTAATTAAAAATTCTAGTCTTTAGTAAAATGTCTAATCTCTAATGATCTGCCCAGTTACAAATGACAGCTGTTTGGAATTCATCGGGAATACTTTAAATAACACTCACGTTATTATTTAGATGTTTTCTAGACATAACATCGACTGATGTGCTGACCGAATGTGACACTTTAGCCCAGCAAGAGACCTACATACTCTCGCACAAACAGGGTACTTAAGAGGTGCAACAGCGTGTGTTACATTATCATGCAATTTAAAATGTTGCATGAAACCGCTTCTGGACATACAAGTCTTACCACAGATATCACATTTTAGTTGCTGGATGGCCACGGTCCCATAGTCAATTACCACCCTCCGTCGGTGCACGCTCAAGTGACTCCTTAGACCAGCCTTTCGACAAACACATTTTACCACAACCTGTACACGTCACATTCAGCTGCCTGTAGGTGTCTTCCTGAAATTCAACGAGGACGATTTTACCCACATCCTCTTTTTTTTGTATATATATATATATATATATATATATATATATATATATATATATATATATCTTATCCGTCATTGATAGCACGACTCGTAGTTGTATGCAAAAAGAAATTTTACATAATTTAAATTTTAATAAAAAATATCTGGTAGTCGCAATATTGGCGCAGTTATATATTATACGAGGATTACAGTTTTTTTTTAAAAAAAAGAATATTTAGCATTTATAACAAACAGGATATATATATGTATATATGTAAAGAAATATAGTCTTAAGATGTGCTATATTTATGGGATAAAGTGCTCAATATCAGAGATAGAGCATGTGTAAATATAAAAGTGAATATAGAAGTCAACACTTAGAGGTGACAGTCTGTTTCATGTTATATGCAATCGTCAGGCCACGAGTGCTGTTATTTTTCTCGGCTATTTATATATATATACGGGTCAGTGGTGCATTGTGGGTAGGCTATTTTGGCGGTTATTTTACCGGAAGTCGTTTATTTGTTTATTTATTTATTTGGGTTAAATTATTTTGCTTCTTTTTTACTTATTTTTTTATTTTTTTTGTTTTTATTTCCTATCTGATATATTTATTTATTTATTTATTTTTAAGTGGTGTTTTTATTACCGTAGTAAAAATTTGTTTATATCGCTTATTTAATAGTTTCATTTTGCTTATTTTATTATTTTTATATATATATATATATATATATATATATATATGTGTGTGTGTGTGTGTGTGTGCATGCGCGTGTGATATATATATATATATGTGTGTGTGTGTGTGTGTTTTGTGTGTGTGTATGTATATATATATATATATATATATATATATATATATATATATATATATATATATATAAAATTAATCTGGATCATTTTTTATTATGCCTACATATAAGCATTAATTCATTTCTCTTCTTTAATAAATGTCTTAAGTTTTTCAACGAGGCATAAATTACATCCGTCTCCTTTCCCATTGTATGATATGGCTATGTGACACTATTTATGGTTGCGAAAGAAAAAAAAGCCGAGAATTAAATTAGGTGATAAGAAGCTATCATGAAAGACACTGGGCGATGTTATTTTTTCTAACAAAGAAAAATGGTAAAGATTTTATTTTCATTGGCGAAGAAAGTAAGATACCGGATTTCCATGGCAATAATGAAAATTTCAGGTTGGTCAGGTGGCCTACAAGGCAGAATGCTAAGAGATAAAAATTAATTAGGTCTTGCTCTGACCGCGAAAAATGTCCGCTGGACTACCCGCAGAGTACAAGGAAGGAAAGATTAAACCTTTAACTATCTGCGGAAATATCATTTGAGAAGAGCACCTGTTTTGTGTCGGAGCTGGTCATGATAAAAAATTATTTTATCGGAACGAATAATTGGCACCAGGGTGCAAAGTCGCCAGAGGACTACCCACTTGATGCTGGCGAAAATCTCGATTGACGAACACCAGACGGCGTTCGGTTAAGATAAGAGTCATAAGGATTTGTTGTCGGGAAGAAGAAAAGAAAGAAAAGAAAAAAAGGGATTGGCATGAGATACCAACATGAGAAAGGAAGAATTTTGGAGGACGATTCATTTAAACTAGTATTAAGGACTTTAAAAAATGGAAATTAATAAATTTTCCTGGCCGAAAACAAAAGAAATCCTTCATGCGGATTTAGAATTATCAAGGAACCTCAAACCCCGACAGGCCCACCCCGGTTTTGGTCGGCGTCTATATAAGCAGAGTCGCAACGAGTAGACGGCAGTTGAGTTGAGTTGGGGTTAGAAAGACAAGCAAGCAATTGAGCTGTGAGCTCTGAGACCGCCTCGCAGAAAGCTGACTTAAGATCCACGCATTCTAGACCTCAAACTCTAACCAAGAACAATTTATTTTTGAAGAACGACTTAGACTCACACCACCAAAACAAGTTTTACGAATATCGCTTGAAGATACACCAAAACCAGTTTCTTAAAAGAACAATTTAAGATGTTAAGGCTCGCCTAACAAACACTAAGTGTCAGGAATCCATAATAGCGGTTTGGGAGAAAGACGCAGTCCTGTATAGGTAGTTTAGACTAGAAATCAAAGCAGTTACTTCGGTAACCAGACGTTGGAGGCGAGCTGGGAACGATAGGACTGATACCGAATCTAACCAGATTCCCATCCGAATCAGCAATAGGTTAGAACGTCACATTTGATGCCGCGTCCAATACCAAAACACATTGGTCGTCACAGGGCAGGATAGGACGGCGACGGCGCGGAGACAGACGGGGTGACGTCACAGCTACAATATCCCACGTAATAATCAGTGTATTACGACCATTCTTTAATTTCTAGAAATTTTCTCAGAGAGTAGTACTGTTTATGGATTTTAGATTGCCTAAAGTCATTCTATAATGGTAGAAAGGAAATTTCCAAGGATTTTCACTAGAACCAAATAAAATTTTCATATCGTTACTTAAATATCTATAGTTTATTAATCAAGATAAATGAATTGATGATTACATTTAGTCCTAAAAATAAATATCTGCTCAAATACCTTGATCCAGATATATTTTTAATGTAAATCATGCATTGAGTTTGTTTTTTGTTTCAGTTTTGTTTTAGTAAAAGAAGCAGTAGTGTGCCTCTTCGCTTGGAATGAATAAACGGTAATCCTCGTATTATATATAATTGCTCCAACATTGTGGCAACAAATTACGTACGGCCTGTATATACCCGGCACCTGAAGATTGCATTGTGCATGAAACTCCGATTTCTCATACCGGGGAGGGATAATATATATATATATATATATATATATATATATATATATATATATATATATATATATGAATGTATAATTAATAGTTCTGTTATATTAGATCAATCGTTGTCTTATAAACACCAGCACTATATATATATATAGTGCGATGGATATTTTGTCGTCTAAATTACGCAAACGGAAAATAACACTGACTTTCTTTTTAACACACACACACACGCACACACACACACACACACACACACACACACATATATATATATATATATATATATATATATATATATATATATATATATATATATATAAAACAATATTAAACAAACATATGTTGAAATACTAAAGAGCAAATTTATTCAATAAAATCACCATTGGCTTCAACCACGGCCTCCAGATGACTTCGGAATTTTCTGCAACTTTTCTGGAATGTTAGTGAATGCTGCAATAATCCTTGCCTTCAGCTCATCTTTGGTGTTACAACAAGCTTAGTCGGTCTTTCGCTCAACTTCACCCCACCCATAATAATCAAGGGGGGCTGCAGTCCGGGGAGTTAGCTGGCCAAATGTAAGGGGTGATGTTGTCGCAGAAACTGTCTGACAGCCATGAATGTTCTCTCCTGTTTGTGTGACATGGTTCAGATTCCTGTTGCCAGACACAGTGTCTTACTTGAGGTAGTCCTCTGTGTTAAATCTGAGGCCATCACCTAAAAATTCGAGAGTTACGCACAGATACCATTTGGAAAGGTATAAATCCGCCTGTTCTCCACCAACTATATGTTGATTAGTAAGATCTCTATCACTAAAACTATTCTTATTTCCCCACCCAAAGCAAAAAAAAATTGCGTACAATATATTTAGATTTTAGTATTAAATAACTTACAGAGCTGTTGATATGTCGTTAAACAAAAACAACCAAAGCAAATTCTTCCTGTATAGAAACGTCTTTTTTATAATTACTCTTACCACATGATGAATGTATCTAACAGACTATAGAAGTTATCTTCGACGGGCGGGTTTCTACGAATTCTATGAGAAGCAAAGCTAAAGTTGCTGGAAATATGATGGATAAAACAAAGACAACCCTAAATATTAAATCATTATATAAGAACTGTATTTAATCGATGTCTAAATATTCTAAGAGAGCACACCAAAAATCGAAAAGAAAGCTCTCATCATCGACAATCAAATGACTTTACAGGTTATCTAATATATATAAAACAATATCTGTTCACATGCTATAATAGATTTTACAAACAAAATGGTTTCCCTTCTCATAAGGCATACACAGCACTCTACCGTGTTCGATAATTTTCATCACCAGTAACTATCTTACGCCTTTATAAGTGTGTCATACGTCCGTGCATCAAATGTTGCTGTCACATATGGTCTGATGCTTCCGCGATGTATTTAGAGATCCTTGATAAAGTACAAAGAATTATCTGCAATGTTATTAGTCCTAACATGTCATTTCGGATTCTGTCACTTTCTCTTCGCCGCAAAGGAGCTTCTCCGGGCCTTTTTTATAAATATTTTCGTTGTAATTGGTCTGATGAATTTCCATCATTGATCCATCGAATTTAAGCGCAGTACAAGATTGGGGGTAACGTTTCATCATTTTACAATAGAAATGGCAAGATGTAATTGTCACTTCTACATTAACATCTTTTTCTCTTGCACTTCTCGCTTGTGAAATTCTTTTCCAACTTCTGGTTTTCCGGTCAACTTCAATCTTCAAAAATTTTATTGCGATGTCAATCGTTATCTTTTGTCTTCTCTTACAGTTCTCTCTCCTTTATAGGTTTTTTCTCATATTCCCTCAACCCGCTTGCGCCTTAGTGGCTTTATTGCCTTGCGTGGCGTGAAATGATTAAAAAAGCGATATAGCCATATTCCAAAATGATCATTCGCAAACTAATCCCCGTTGCATGGCTTCAAATGAAAAAAAAGTATACAGTCTGTGTCCGTGTCCATTGCATATGAACTCATTAGACTAGATTGGTCCAAGTTGCATGAGCTTGAACAAATCAGCAATAAACATCTGAATATCACAGTTGTTTATTCAGCAACACTTCAGTTACAATTTCTGTTGTGATTTTTATTCGAACAAGGAGAGTCACGATGACTTGTGACTTAGCGCTTGTACAGCTATCGACAATACCCAAAGAGTCACGTTCTAACAGTGCCACACGTTCAGATCTCTATTAGACCGAAATCAAGAAATCACCAGCTTAAATAATCGACAATGGTGATATTCGAGCCTGGATCGCCATCAACCGGCCTGAATATTCGAGAAATTACAAAAATATGTGATCTACGGCAGGATTCGAACCTGGGAATGAGTTGTATGATTTGACCTCTCGGCCACGAAGAATCTCCTCGACAATCAAATCCCGAATAGTGTTTTTGAACACAGACTTTTCCCCATTCTCGAAATATACATATTTGTTAAGTTCCATATGCCAACGTGAACAAAGATAATGTTTAGGAATTAATTTGTCATTGCTTAGTCCGACATATTTTAATTTATTGCTTAAACGTTATTTTTAATGTGTAACACTTTGAGAGGTAAAAGCCGGTGAGATCCAGTGACGGTCCCACCTAGATGAATACATGCTCGAATCCTGACAAAGAGCACATATTTTTGAAATAGGATTTCTCGAATATTCAGCTTGGTCAATAACGTATATGTCGTAGTTCGTCTGAGCACTTTCCATAGAAACAGCGATAGAGCAGTGAGAGTCGAGCGTGGTTTCGTCTGGGAGGAAGTGGTTGTTTGGTGGAAAATAATTCATCATTCACAAGGACGCGGAGACATTTCTTGGTGACTGTCGATACTGGAAAGTGAAGACTTGACACTTCCTGTCCATATATGGCAGCAGTACTCCATTTTCGGCGTGATCTGGCTCTTGAAAAGGTAGAGGAGAGGAAGAGGAGTCTGTTACAGTTTTTTGTGTATATACATATGTAACTAGTGAGCAAGTCAAAGTGACTTAATTCCCTTTATAGTCTACCAATAGAAGACTAACCAATCAGGAGCCGCAGAACACTGGATCCGTCGTGTATAAAGACGGCCATCTTTGTTTTACCTACCTGGATGACCAGAGGCAACTTGTCCGGCGAACATGACAGACAGAAGAACTACGCTCTGCTACTTTGCTGCGATATCCACTGCGAACCTGCACTACGCTTTCCTACTGTCTCCGAAATATTCACTGCCAACCTCTGGATTCTATACTCGAAGACGACCGTCATGAAAATGTCTAACAGAGTCAGGCACGGAACGGTAGAGGGAACTGACCATTTTTCTAGCATCTTTAGCGACGGCTCATATATAAGAGTTCTACTTGAGATTTGGGTTGAGTTTAAGCTGTATAGACGCCTAAGCCACGCGACATTGCCGAGGGAACACCCGTTCATCGCGATTTATGAAAGTACCTAGGTCCTACCGGTGATATTGGAACGTCACTAGTTATCTTACGGTCATCATGATGTATGAATTAAAAATAATCCGGTGCGGGATAAATGGGCGTTTTTTTTTTTGGAGCGGGGGTCAGACGTTTCTAGCGAGACAGACTACCATTCAATGTTATAATCTCCACTTAGTTCTTGTAATTAACTTATAAATGAAAGCAGTGGCATTTCAAGACGGTGTAATCCAGTGGTTATCAAAGGTGCTCCCTGGAAGATGTCTAGGTGCGTTCTGGCATTCCAGAGAAATATATGTCCAGATATAAGAAATAAATATATTTACTTTACTATATTGCGATACAACGTCTCGTTCTCAATTATGAGAATTAAGCTTTTCTGCTCTCACGACAATTAAGTTGCAAAAGAGAAGAACTCTTCAATGTATCGAGGAGGAAATGAGAATTTGCCTATCAAATATACGCGCAAACATTGAAGAAATCGCTAAGATTCATCAGGCTCATTTTTCTCATAAAAACATGAATGAATAAAGTTAAGGTATGTTTGATTTTATATTTGTTTTATTGCATTATTTCTTTTCTGTAATATTCGACCTATTTTGCCGAAAGTTATATATAGGGCGCCAAGAAGTTTTGGTAGAATTTGAAGTACGCCCAACTACAAAACGTTTAAGAACGACTGGTCTAATGGTTAGCAAGTTTGCCTCGCTTAAACAATTACGACTGAGTAGTGAGTTCGATCCTCAATGGGTGCTCACTACTTTCGGCTTTGTGTCAATTCTAAGCTACGCTTTGAAAATCATTATAAATGAAAGAAGATGAATTAGTGCATTTTACAAGAGTATTGGCGCAAAGTCAAGAAAATATATTGGGGTAGAATTTGAACGTGACTCACCGGTTCCATTTCACTGCCCAATAGCTATAAAGCTATCCGCACATACACCGGCACGTGAATGCAACAGATAAATACATTCAGATAAAAATATATTGGCTTTCTTTACGCAGACTGCCAGAATTTTAAGCCAAGAAGATGTTGACATTTCTAGTCAATTGATTTGACGCCGGGTGACGTAAAACGAGCGGAAGTACCGTTCTCTACGATATCGGCATCCCACGAAAAGCAAACCAAACGGTCTGTCCATTTTATTTATTTATTTTTATCTATCTATTTTTTCTACTTTCAGCTCGTTCGTTTATTATCTCTTAAGATCAGTTGCTGATTTCCGGAAGTCATTTAAATCGGAAGTGACAATTCCCGCATGTGGTTTGCTTGCCACTCACCGGAAGACGGAGAAATTGCTCGTGCAGCCATAAAACATTCATGTACAGAAATACAGTTTGAAGTAATCGGAATATATGATAACATAAATGAAGCGAAACACGCAGTCACATACACGTAAAGGAAATAGCAAGTCATCTAGGTAACATAAAAGTAACTTTATAACCAATGAATGGTAAAATGACACCCGAAATATCCTTACCCTAGAACGGCACTTCGAGATATACACAACAGGTTATTAAATAGTCATCGGCTCATCCAGTATAGGATTACACATTTTCGTTTTTATATATTTCGGCAAATGTTTGGCTACTGCGAACGTGTGCTGTTACATAAATATTTCAGCACCAACGCCCAAGAGGGACGAAATTCTCGCTCGGTACAAACGGTTTTATTTATCATAATTTATTTTTCAAATGCTGATATATATATATATATATATATATATATATATATATATATATATATATATATATATATATATATGTGTGTGTGAAAAGTGTATATAAATATAAAACAAATATATATATGTATAATTATTTATATATTATATGCGCGGTACTTATTAGAAAGCGCTCAATATCAGAGATAGAGCTAACCTATTTGGTTGGATAGATAGATGTGAGTTTGTGACCCTGGATTTCACGCTAGATGATCGTTTGACAAACTGATTAATGTTTTTAAAAATTTAGGTTTATCAATAATTGCAATATTGGTGCAATTACATAAACCCACATTTTAAAAATTTAATCAGTTTGTCATTGACGATGACCAAAACGTGAAACCCAGGGTCACAAACTCACATCTATCCAACTAAAAATATATATATATATATATATATATATATATATATATATATATATATATATATATATATATATATGAGAGAGAGAGAGAGAGAAAGGGAAGAAAGATAGATAGGTTACGTGTCGTGTTAATACACACAATTTATTATAGAAACATGCTATTCAATATAATCCATCTCATAGCGGCAAAACTTTAACGGAGAGTGCAAATTATTTCATTAATTATAACTCATTTGCTAATATATTTATATTTATGAATTAATTATAACTCATTTGCTGATATATATGTCGGATTTATATCCATTTATATTTGCTTATCATACTGTCCACTGGAAATACAAACCTGAATTCATTTTATTACATGGAGGACTGCATGCTTATCCGAAGATACTGGAATCTACTAGTCTCCGCGTATTCCTATAAGAACAGAAAACATTTTCTAACGAACTGTATATATGAAAAATCTTTCCATCGGAATCAAATTTATAAAATTTTTAAGAATACGTTGTGAAAGCGTCGCCCATTTGACGACAACGTGATCACGCTCAAACGGAAAGCTGATCATTTAAAATTTTCATTTATCTGTTTTGGATAAGACTTGTTTTTATGTCCATCGTTTTCGTCGTGTTATACTGATTATGTTAATTGTATTTTTAATGAATATTGTCCTGAAGAAGGTTATTAAACCGAAACGTCAGACGTCGACATTTCATTCATTTTTAAAACAACATAATCGCATTTTAAGGATTTTTGTTTTGTTTTTCCAGATATTTTCTTCATTCTGTCGGATTTATATCCATTTATATTTGCTTATCATATATATATATATATTCAGTTGTATGGATATGAGTTATTGACACAGGGTTTCACACTTTTGCGATCATCAATCTTAGGGTATGTCTGAAGATCTCAAAAGCATGACACACAGGGTGACAAACTCATATCCATACAACTGAATATGTTAGCTGTATCACTGATATTGAGCACTTTCCAACAAGTACTGACCATATAATAATAATAATAATATATGTACAGGGTGATTGAAAAATAACTCAATATTATGTATGAGTGATTACCACAGGAGTCCTCACTTCACACCCTTTGACTTTGGAAGAAACTGAAGGGGAGTTCTTGGTAAAATCAGTTGTCACGATTTCTGTTCGCCTCAAGAAGCTGCTAGCGAAATTTGGTGTCCATATGGAATTTTAAAGAAAACCGCATGCCAATAAAAATTATAGTTTACATATAAATCACAAGTATTTTAAAATGGGGAGTTACTTTTACTAGTAATACTTGGTTTGAAAAAACCTCGAAACAGGGCGAAAGAAATCATCCAGTGCGTTAATTTTTTAGTGCAAAGAAAAACCCCAAGCGAATAATAAAGCTGAGTGCTCAATACGCTAAGTAGAGCTATAATAAATGAAAATATATATATATATATATATATATATATATATATATATATATATATATATATACAAGAATTAATCACACATAGAATTAATCAAGTATCAATGCGATTATTGCGACATCCGTCACTAGAAAACATAATATATGCATTAAAATCCTGTTCATCCATGTAAAACATATGCTGCCTAATGTTTTATGTTTATTAAAAAACTATCGATCCGCAGTACATAAAAATTCCTATAAAAAAAATTACTATTATGACATTACACTATATTATTGAACTATATACTTAGTTCATGACATAAAAACTGAATACACTTGTAAAAATAGAATACGTGGATTTAACACATCACAAGAGATATTTAAATAAAATTCTCACTTAAAAAATTTTGAAAAACTTAGCGTTGCGTCTTTGCACGTTCCGAGATCTTACAACTGTCAATAATAGCAGATATTCAAAAACATCTTTCGGTCGACATACAGATATATCGTCTCAAGTTTTTGATTTTATAAAAAAAAAAACACATGCCTGATGATGGATGGAAGACCGTCCGTAAGTACTAGCATTTTAACATCGAATAAACTGAAAAACTACAGACAACAAGTTTTTCTTCAAGGATCAAAACTCGCACTATGGATGAACAGGATTTTAATGCATATATTATGTTTTTCTAGTGACGGATGTCGCCAATAATCGCATTGATACTTCTGATTAATTCTATGTGATTAATTCTTGTATGTAAATCATATGCTGCCTAATGTTTTTATATATATATATATATATATATATATATATATATATATATATATATATATGTGTGTGTGTGTGTGTGTGTGTGTGAAAAGTGTATATAAATATAAATAAATATATATATGTATAATTATTTATATATTATATGCCTTGGTACTTATTAGAAAGCGCTCAATATCAGATATAGAGCTAACATATTTGGTTGAATAGATAGATGTGAGTTTGTGACCCTGGGTTTCACGCTTTAGCGATCGTCAGACAAACTGATTAATGTTTTAAAAAATTTGGGTTTATGTAGATTGCGTGTATTGGTGTTATTGTGGAAGTGGTGGGGGAAATTTCGTCGTTTTGTCATTCATTGTACTAACGCAAACATCGATATATGCAGACACATACATATATAAACGTATGTGGGCAGTTTCGGCTATGACACATGTATGTATACGGGTGGTGTTATGTCTATACATACGCATTTGTATGTTGAAATGTTGAAATTTAAACATTGGAACTATGGCGGAAATGTCACGTTAGTGTCTCGTGACTGTATACATGTCATATTATGTATACTTTTTTTTCACATCTATCCAACCAAATATATATATATATATATATATATATATATATGTGTGTGTGTGTGTGTGTGTGTGTGTGTGTGTGTGTGTGTGTGTGTGTGTGTGTAACCAAGTGGATAATGATATCGTGTGATGCATTTCGTCTTTTAGAAATTCAGCGTATTAACTTGCGTACACACAAGAGACGCTAGGTATTTATATGAACACAAAGGGAATCATTTACAAAACAACACATTAAATACATTAGTTACTCACCGTAACGAGACAAACCACAATTTTGGTTTAAGCAATGATGCTCTAAATAAATTAAAAAATTAAAAACATTACAATGACAAAAATATTTGAAAGTGTTTTAATCGCTAGATCATTGAGTGCAAATTTCCGCCCAGGGTCAAAACTGTGGCTACTGAAAGATGCAATGTGTTGCAACAGGCCTCTGCACTATATCACACGAAGAGGAGAACCAAATCGTGACTCTCAAATAATGTCTGCGATTAAATCACCACTTACATCTGGCCGCCTAACTCCCCAGATTGCAACCCCCTTAATTATGTATGGGGCGCAGTTGAGCAAGAGACCAGAAAATATTACTTGTAACATTAAAGATGAACTAAAGGCAAGGATTATGTTTGCATTCACCGACTTAAACAAGTAGACCGTCTTGAAGAATGGAAAAAGGTTCCGACATCATCTGGAACTTACTCTTCCGTATTTCAAGATAATTTTGTCTAATTTTGTTAAATATGTCTGTTAAAATGAGATGTCAGCGTTATTTTCAAGCTCAAACTTATCTGGTACGTCAGGCGCAGCTTTACTTTGTCTCGCTTTCTCTCTATTTGACCCCTGAGTATCAGATTCTCCTGGCCCTCCTTTCTCATCATTTGTCCCAGAAACTTGCTGCCTCTTTCTGATGTTAACTGTAAGCCTTCTCCTTGTTAGTAACCTCTCTAAGACCTTACCGTTGCTCATATGCTTGTTCCATGATATCCCTAACATCATTCTGTAGAACCACATCTCGATCGCCTCAAGTCTCTTCCTCATCCTTGAGGAAATCGCCCAACATTCTCTGCCGTAAAGAAGAACAGATGTCACATAACAACTCAGTATTCTTTCCTTTGTTACAAAAGAAATCCTGCTGTCTCGAAATACTCTTTTGGAATATGTCCTTCACGACCTTACACGTCTTTATTGCTCCCGTGCCTGATTCCGACAGAAATATTCAGTTTTAGTCTAATTGTTGAACGAAAATGTCTTCCAAAATCACATTTATTTCACGAAAGAATGTAGATATTCCAATCGAGCCATGCGATGATGACATTGTGTAAAGTTTATTTCTATGGTGGACATGAATAATTAGCACCCGATTGACCGAAAAACCAGACACATATATTTCAATATATGTATCGTAAAATCAGAAATAATATTTTGAATACAACTTTAGTGTTGTTCTTTCATTTGCCGACAATATTTCTTTGCACCAATCAGGCATACCGAGACTTAATGGAGGAGTTGAAACGAATTTTTTCTCACGGTATCTTTTTACATTATATAATTTAGATGCGATATGAATAATGAAAGTTGCCAGAAAGGATGAATTAAAAATCATTCAGACATTTAGTCATTCTAAGTTCGTTATATTAAATACAGAGATACCTTTGCCATGTTGTTAATAACTTGTAGGAAGTTTGAACTGTGCATGTTCAATGAGACCAATTCAAAATTTGTAACTGGCATATACAGACTAATAGACTATATTTTCTTAAAATCCAATAAATATTATATATTTTGTTAATTTCAAAAATGATTGTCTTGATTATATTTGATAGTTTTCTGAAATTATTAATATTTATTTGACTCGTATTCTATATTTTATATAAATATATATACATACATATTTATATATGCATATATATATTTTTTTTTTTCTGTTTATGCGTTTTTTATTATTGATACAGTTATTTAAATAAATTCTCTGTTTATAGTAAACAGTATTACATTTACCGGCCTGAATGTCCGAGAAATTTCATAGAAATATTTCTTCTGACAGGAATCGAACCTGCGTCCTACACGAAACCGTCATTTCGTCTAACATGCTATACCACTCTGATACAGAGGAAGCATCTGGTTAGCAAAGTCAAAATTACTGTTTTTAAACTTTGGTGAGCAG
This sequence comes from Acanthosepion pharaonis, assembly GCA_903632075.3. Classification (NCBI taxonomy): domain Eukaryota; kingdom Metazoa; phylum Mollusca; class Cephalopoda; order Sepiida; family Sepiidae; genus Acanthosepion; species Acanthosepion pharaonis. The sequence continues at coordinate 954,522 of CAHIKZ030000353.1, forward strand.
ACACTTCCTCTGTAGCTGAATGTTATCGCACGTCAGAACAAATGACGGTTTCGTGTAAGACACACGTTCGATTCCTATCAGAGGACATATTTTCTACGGAATTTCTCGGATATTCAGTCCGGTAAATGTAATTAATACTATTTATGATAAACATAGCATGTACTTAAATAATTGTATCTATAAAAATGATGTATACACAGAAAATATATTGAAATATTGGTTACTTCATAATATATATATATATATATATATATATATATATATATATATATATATATATATATACACAAAGAGAGGGAGGGAAGAATGGTAGGGAGGGAGAGAGATTGATAGATACATAGATAGATACAGGGTGCGATGGATGAACCGTCGTCTAAATTACACAAAAATGAAAATGACATCTCATTGTAACAAACATATTTATCGCACTTACCCAGAAATAAGTTGAAATATTTATTCAATAATATCACAACTGACCT
>CAHIKZ030000353.1:962500-968207 GCA_903632075.3 Acanthosepion pharaonis
TTCCTTTAACTCCTCTCCAAGACATCCAGAAAAGCCAAGGTACGTGGAACTAGAACTATTTACCCTGGTGGACGAAATAAAGAGTTTGGTCTGAAATTCCAATTACCTGAAAATGTCCGGAAAGTTCAACTGCTGAAAATCTGTCTATATGACATTGAAAATGAGGATAACCGTCCAAATAATATAAATAATGCAAGTAATCATAATACTTCATCTAAGAGATATAGACAGATATTGAAAGATTCTTGCTTTGAAAAAGAAAGAATTTGAAAGTAATATATTTTGTTCTTAGTTAGATTTTGGGAAGTTTTCTGGTCAGAAGCTTTTCTGTCCTCATTCTTATATATTTGAATTACTCCTAACGATTTTCAATGCGAATACTTTTCAAAATTTACCAACGAAATATTCATCTTTTTAAAATATTTTCTGTTTATGAAAATCGTAGCAGAGTTCATCATTCTGCAGATATTTCTTTCATCTCTCTTCATTTATATTTATTATTGTTTGGAATACATCTATTTAGCAATGGAATGTATTTTCAAACTATGGCGGATAAAAGTCAAGCTAAACTAATTGTTTGTTTTTCCGGTTTTAACATGGCGATGTTTACGTCACGGATTATTGTTTGTTTGTTTTTATTTATTTTAATTATTTCATGAATTCTCTCATGATATCGTTTCCACGTGTTGTTTTTTTTTTCTTTTTATACAAACTAAAACGGGTGACGCAACAATTATTATATTGAGCTGCGTGCTGAATATAAAGTTTCGAAAATATATCTTGCAAATAAATTAAATTTCTGCAAGTTAATTATTCTCTTCTTGTCTGAATTAAATAAACTTTCTTTTTTTTTCAGAAAATACGCTGTATGATGAAAATATCCCGACCCAACTCAGTTTCCAATATAAAACAGTATGGGAAAACATAGCATTTATTATATTCAATCGATGTCTTGATCGGGAACTTTTCAGCACACGCTATTATAAAAATGTTTCCGGATTCCTGTTTCAATGACAATTTTCATGTTTATTTGTGATGATTCGAAAACGATTACAGATAAAGTATTTATAAAATGATTTTTTTTGTTACATCATTTTTTTTTACATTCTTCCTAACTTTATTAATTGAATTTCTTTTGTTAAACTTCAAAACTTCGATAGAGAATGGCTGAGTTATTATTTAATATTTCCTTTACTTGGTGACGATATTTCGCCAGATATTATTATTTAATTTACTCGTCTCACAAATATATCTTTTGCCGTTTACTTTTGTATCAGACATAGGTTATTTAATAAATACAGGCTTTTTTTTTACTGTAACCGATTGTATGAGATTTCTTCTTTTACTTCTTTTTCTTCTTTTCTTCTTCTTCTTTTCTTCTTCTTCTTCTTCTTCTTCTTATTATTATTATTCTATATGCTATGTCTCTTCTGCATTTGAGCAACAATGATTCTCCACAATTTCCTAAACTTTGGAAAGGCTACCAGTATTTGTCATTTTAATGTCCCTCCATTTTTTTTGTTCTGTCATCCATTTACACTAGATTGTTTGCTTGGTTACTCGTTGTTTCGTTCTCACCTTCAATATGTCCCGTGAATGGAAAATTTTAGGATCCTTTTTTCCTTGGTGTGTCCTAGAGTAGTTTGTTGTCGCTTTCTGATTCTAAGTATAAGGCTCCTTTTCGTTTCCATATTCCTTAAAACTACTTAGTTGCTCACATTCCCTGTATATGGTATTCTCAGCATCTTCTGTAGAACCACATCTCTGATGTTTGCCGCTATCTGATTCTGAGTATGTATCCTTTTCATTTTTATATTCCGTAAAAGTTCCTCGTTGCTCACATGTTCTGTATATGATATTCACAGAAGTCCTCTGTAGAACCATATTTCTTTTGGCTGAAGACACCTATTCATTTTTGGGACACTGCTCATCATTCACTACCATATAATAGGTGTGGTAGTTGTTCAGAATTCTTTTTTTTCCTTTTTTTTCTTTTTTGTAACGAGCTTTTCTGATTGTTAATCATTTAGTTTTTGTAAGGCATCTTTCGCTACGAATTCTGATTTCGGTGTACCTTTTTTCCATATTCTGATGAAACACATTCCAAAATAGGATACGGTATAAATATTTATTTACGCTAACATCCTTTCAGACAGAGAGATACATTAAATACTGGCAGTAAAGGGAAGGCCTAATCCATAAACAGTGTAGCGTTATCGTTGTATAGACCAAAATTCTGATACGGTAAATTATTGTTTATTCACCTCCGGACAATCTCAATTAATATCGCCGTGTGTCTGGTTCTGGTGTTTTCACCGAATGCGTATTAATCTTCTACCTAGGATATACAAAATTCTCTTAACTGTTTCGCTCTCAGGTGGGTACTTATATATCTTCTTGTCACTGGTCGTCACACATATGCACGTCGTAAGCGCAATTGAGTCGCCCTCCAATTTACATCTCAGGGGCAGCAACTGACAAACAACTGGTAGCTGGGAAGCTATCTTCCTGGCCAACTTTCTGATGGACTTTTCTTCACTGAGACTCTGGTAAATCACTGAGTGGGAAATCTATATTAGTATCCTTTTTGTTGATTGGAGTAATTGTAGATAAGTATTTATTATAACAAAGTTTACTTATTGGTATTTAATTCAATTCAGCCTAACTGGTATTTAAACGCATGCATCACATACTATCCCATTTTTTAAAATGATTGAAGCGGTTCTGAATGGATCCTGATACATCCTGCGGTACCTTGTGGTAATAAGATCTTGAAGGTGGATCAGATTGTTATGAATAATCAAGAGTGGTCTCCCCTTGTTTTGTTAGTCTCCTCTTCAAGAGAACTATTTCTTTTTTTACTGGGACTATAAAAGGACAATATGCGCGAACCAGTTCAATAAATCTTTTTAAAATCCTACACCTGCGTACTTTTGCCTTACATAGGTGAAAATACAGAGCTATCAATACATGAAAATACAAATCAGAAAAATACACAATTTGTTCCTTTTGTGGTTAGTTCACACGCAACTATTGGCAGGAATACTTCTACTGAGCAGGGCGCTTTGGGGATACCCGATGTTATTTGGAGTGCGAAGGTGACAGATCTGCTTTGAACAGCTCAAGTGCAGATAAAGTTGCTCAGTCTCTAAGCCGATACAGCATATTTTTATAAGTTTTTTATACTGAACAGCTTCAGCATTTTATTGCCAAGATCTGGAGTTTTAAATTCTATACTTTTTATTTTTTTTATTTTTTTATTCGAAGATCGAATTGGTAACTACGCGTAACATGGAATAGTCAATTTCAACTGTTCAATAGTCAATTATTTATGCTTATATATGTTTCGAACATAATGATTTGAGAAAGGCAAGATTCGACTCTTCCCTCTCTCTTGAATTCTTTGCAATTATCTTGATAAATAGCCTCGTCCCTAACGTGACAGGATTATAAATGTGTAAGTTTGTGAGCAAATTCTTTCGGTCAAAATTGCCCACGTAGCAGCACTAAGAATTATATTACACCAATTGTCAACTTTGGGTAATTTTAAGAGAAGTATCTAAAGAAAAATATTTCTGAGCACGGTTGGCTTTTTATATAATTCTTAATTCACCATTTCTGTCACTAGCTTTTCTGAGGTCTTTCACCTGGCAATTCTTTATGATTTCCTACGTTTACCGTAATAACTCATATAATTTTTTTTCTAGTTTTGTTACGTGCATCAACTTTTGATTTGGTCGTCTGATTTGAGATTTCAGACATTTTCCGTTTCGAATGCGAACTGTAACTTTTTTTTTCCTTTCCGAATCTAAGATCAGACATTCAACTATCAACTTTACGCTCTCTCTCCTTCTTTAGGAAACTACTAATTTAATTTATATAATATGATTTGCTTTTCGTACAAATGGATAAGTCGAATCGATCATTCAAATCACAATGATCGTTCAGACAGTTTTTGGAGTTGTCCTTTATGCATCCGTCTTATGTTGCCTTCTCAGACATAACCTCCAGCTGACAGCACTCGGCTTAACCTTGTGACAAAGTCGAACACACAAAATGGTAGATACATTTTTACCTTTTACTCCGTTTCTTTGTTTCGATCCATCTCTGTCATCTCTTCATTTCTAACCTTCTCTTTGATGATTTAGGCAATAAAAGCCACCAATCCAATTACGCACTTCAGATGACGTCAATAGATATCCCTCTTTACAGAATGATTTTTTAAGTCCCACCCGAAATCAATGACAATATAGAAGACAGCAATAACGAACAATAGTTTATCGCTTTATAATGTTTGATTCGATTTGCTTTTGTTTTTCTTCCAATATTATTAATGTTTCGTTCTTTTCTTTTTTTTCTCATTTCGTTTTTTTTTACCTATTCTTAATATCTTTTGCTTTCCTTTATTTTTTCCCCATTACTTATTTTTATTCCCAGTGACGTGGTTAATATGTTTGTGCTCGGTAATGTTTTTGGATTTTCATCATTTGTTTTTATTTTTATTTTGAAACGTCTTCTCTTCCTTTTCGTGTTCTTATTTTTTCATGTCATTTTTTTATTCCGATTATTAATTCTTTCTTCTTTTACTTAACCGTTTTCGTTAATGTTTTGCTTTATTCTTTATACATTCCAATGTTGTCTGCTCTTTCGTTATATGGATAGTATTCTTTCTTTCTATCTACATTTCTGTGAGTCTTTATTTTCTTATTTATTCGTCCATGTCTAATTCTTTTTTCTTCTTTCTTTCATTTTTCAAACTTTCTTTCTTCTTCGGATATTCATTACTTTATTTTTCATGATACTGTAGAATCCCCCATATCCGGCATCCCTCATATCCGGCATCCCTCATATCCGGCATCCCTCATATCCGTAATGCTTCATATCCGGAATATCGCAAATCCGGACATGATTTTGATCTGTATATTTGGAAAAATATTTGGATGATATGCAATTGATTTGAAATTTCCCTTTTTCAGGAAATTTATTTTGGATAATTGTTTGTGCCTATTTCACCCTAATGTTTTCTATTGGAGCAAAGGATCATGGGAATAAGAGGAAAAGAACAACTTTGGAGTTATCGCAAAAAAGTAGTAATTTTAAACAGACTAGACACTGATGAAAGTTCATTGTAACTAATGGCTGAGTTTCAAACTAGGATAGCCAACATTGTATGATATAAAATCTTTCAAAAAAACTATTCTCTAGCGTTCACACTATCACAATGAACAAAGAAATAAAAAACATGATTGTGATGAAACCTGAACTGAAATTGAAAAAAGCTATTAAAAAGGCTGTCAGTTTTATGGAAAGAAAGCCAGCATTCAGCTACGAGGATTGCAATAACGCACGCAGATTTAAAAGTGTGTTTCGTTTAAAAAAATCTTCATGCAACAGCGATTAAAAATCCTCGTTACATTATTTGTTTTGCATACGTGGCATACTTAATTTAATAAATTTCCATTAACATTTCTGTTTCCTTAAAATCATTTCCGTTATATTTCACTCACCATTAGCTTATTTTGTTTAATATAAAACATTGAAAATAAATGTTAAACCTGATTTCATTTCTTTTATTTTAATCTAAATATAACCCCTCATAAAAAAAAATTCCGCATATCCGGAAGGCTTTCTTAGTCCGGTTGTCGGGGATTCTACTGTACCATATTTTTCATCTGTTTAACAACAAATCTACATTATCGATTTTGTT
>CAHIKZ030000354.1:0-185000 GCA_903632075.3 Acanthosepion pharaonis
TTTAATCAACATTTTTTTATGGTTAGCTGTAAGGAATTGTAAATGTAATGACTACCTTACACTTACGTAAAATAATATTTATTAAGAATTTATTACAGGAAATATCACGTTTTAGGGAAACATTGTTGACAATTATGTATTAATAAATTAAAATATAAATTTTGACGCTATATTCGTGTTTTTGTTAGGTATTTTTCATTTTCTCCTTTGTCATTGGCAGAATTTTAGAAAACGTTGGTAGCAATGCTAAGTTTCCTAAGTTGACCAAACAGGAGTTATTCGTTTAGGCTGTTACTTCTTTTTTCCATTGTTGTTTTAGATCGCTTGCTTCCAGTCATTTTGACGGGCAATAGCGAAATTCTGAAATTCCATTTAAAAAATAAAGCCTGTAAAAAGGGATATTTGAAATTAATATACGACCAAAAATAAAATGCTTTTCACAAAAAACCTTAAATGTTTTCACTACAATTATGTAATAATAATGTAATGATAGTCGAAACAAACAAATCTACGGTTTATGTTACCCCATCTTATTGCATGGTTACGAACTTTAAATTGAGCTTGAAATATTGTGTGATCTGCTCTAAGTTTTTGTAAAATAATTGGATATGATATAATAAATAATTTGCAGGAAAAAAAAAGCAATTTGAGTTTTTGTTGAATACGACCGAACGCGTCAAATATACCCTGTGAGTGTTAAATTCACCAAACCCTCTTTGCTCATATTTCACAGAAAATACAGATCATTTCATCTACAATAGAGGATGAATGATATTACATATTTCTATACTCTTCGTTTCTAGCAAAATTTCCCTCTTTCTTAATACTTTGCTTAGCTTTTGGAAGGACACTTTTGCTATCCCAATGCACCTTCGGATTTCGATATCAAATGTCTTCATCCGTTGAAAAGTTTCTGTACTTGTTTAATTTTGATATCTAGAATTTGTAGCTCCATCTTGGGATTTTTTTTCAATGCTGACAACCATACATTGTTCTATTTTTAAATTGAAAATATAGAAATCCCAAAGAAAGTCAATTTCTTTGTTTGCCACCAATAGCGTTACCTGCGTATTTTGTGCTGCTAACACTGTTTTCTCCGATAATAAAGCATGATAGAGATTTTTTTTTTAAAAACACACTTGCTAAAACTTCCATTCAATTCACTGGTTACATAACGTGCCCAAGTAAATCCCGGTGGCATGAAGAAACCGTATATAGCCATTTACAAGATTATTCGGACTATTGTCGTCATCTTTGTTGCTCAGTCAATCAACATCTACTTCCTTGTTTTATTTAACAAGAGTAGCAATTGTCATGTTTTAAAAGCTACCATCTTGTAAATGTGTGTTTATTTCTGAGAATGTATTATTTACACTATTTACATTATTCGGACTATTGTCCTCATCTTTGTTGCCATATTTTGTATAAAAAAAGATTCTTGATATGCTTTTTATTTATCTATTTTTACCATGGTTTCACGTAAGTAACAATTTCATAAGAAAAAAAAACACAAAATACAGACTATAAAATGCACAATCTCTTATAATGGCAATGTATACTGAATTTTCTATATTCCTAAGATGAGGCAATATGTACATTATTTACATTATTCGGACTATTGACCTCATCTTCGTTGCCATATTTATTACATTTCGGCCGTTGTACGCTCCGGCCTTCTTCAGGTGGTTGGAATGTCGAACTGAACCCTTTATTTCGCTCACTGGGGTAGACTGTTCTAGTTCCATGTGCCATGTTTAATGGATGTCAGTTATCAGTTATCTCCTATTAATTCCCCTCTCCAAGTTCTCCACCGCCTTAACCAGGTATTGAACTCAAACTCCTTGGGTCCTGTCACTGGATCTAACTAACGCCTTTATCCAGTGCTTGAGGACATCTGTGTATGAATTTCTGGGTAATATAAACTTAATGTCTTCAGCATCAATTTTTTTACCAGTGCTCATATTGCAATTTTTGCTGTTATTATTGCATTTAAAGCCAACTGTATGGTTAAGGTACGTAGATGACACCTTCATACTCTTGACACCCCAGAAAGATGTTCAGGTTCTACTGACCTGAACTCAATAAGACCTTCGATACGGTTCATAATCGAGAAAGAGAGTAACAACACTCTCCCATTCCTGGATGTTCTAATATCATGAACAGAACATAGGTTCAAGACATCCATATACCGCAAACCGACATTCACCGGACAGTACCTTAATTTCAACTCCCACCACCCATACAGCGTAAAGAAAGTGATCGTCCGCTGCTTACAACCCCTGGCAAAACTCATAAGTGACGACCCAGAGACATTAGATAAAGAATTAGTCAGTATAAGTAGTACCCTACAACGTAACAAATACCCTGGGTACATGGAAGCAGCCCCAATAAGCTGGGATATGCGGGTACAAGAGAGACGACAAACAACTCTCAGAAAACGGTCTGTCTGCCTTATGTGAAGGGGTTATCAGAGAAAATCCAAAGGATCTGCGGTCTATCTAACATCAGGACAACCTTCAAAAGCTGGACGACATTTCGCAGATATCTCTCCCGAGTAAGACCCCCGTAGAGGAGAACATGACTAAAGACTGTGTGTATGCTATCCCGTGCACCTGCGGAAAGAAATATAAAGATGAGACAGACCACCCCCTTAATGTAAGGCTTCAAGTACTCCAAAAAGCTGTAACACGAGGGGAAATGGAAAATCAGGCGTGACTGACCACATATGGAGAGAGAAGGGAGAACACCGCCCTCTGTGTGATCATGTTGAAATCATAGACAAAGAACATCATTGGAAAATTCGTAAAGTTAAGGAATCAGCACATATGCTAGGCCACACAAATCTCCTGAGCCGACCAAGCATAGAAATGAATACAATATGGGAACCAGTAATAAGGAGTGCCAGAGAAAAAGCGATAATAATAACAAACATAGAATGTTAACAGCAAAAATTGCAATATGAGCAATGGTAAAAAAAAAATATTGCTGAAGACATTAGCTTTGTAATACCCCTCAAGGACACATGGCACAGTGGATAAAGGCGTTACTTAGATCCAGTGACAGGACCCAAAGAGTGTGAGTTCAATAACTGGTCAAGGCGGTGGAGAACTTGGAGAGGAGAATTAACAGGAGATAACTGACATCCATTAGACATGGCACGTGGAACTAGAACAGTCTACCCCAGTGAGCGAAATAAAGGGTTCAGTTCGACATTCCAACCGCCTGAAGAAGGCTGGAGCGTACGATGACTGAAACGTTGTGATAAACATGGCGACAAAGATGAGGACAATAGTTCGGATAATGTAAATAGTATATATATATATAATACCTCATCTCAGAAATATAGACAATTACAAGATGGTAGCTTTTAAAACATGACAATTGCTACTCTTGTTAAATAAAACAAAGAAGGAGATTTTGATTGACTGAGCCAACGGTAGATAGAGAAAGGGTTTTCAGGAAGTCGAGTCTTAACCGTCGAACAATTTTGACGAGTTTCCTTTCGTGTCTGAATCAGCTTTCCATTTGAGGAGAGCGACCCCACTAGATAAATAGAAGGTAGATACCTCGACGTTAATAAAAAAAAGTTAAATAAAATTCCCTATGATGTTCTTTCCATCTTAAATCAAAATAACTAGCGATCATCGGCTGTGAAAGAAGAATGCAACTTTATTATGGCATTGAAGCCGTCGCCCTAAAAGCACTCCAACCAAGGAGCTATACTTCATATACACAATTTGGCGCAATGGCCAGGATCTCCCAGTATGAGGCGGGGGGGGGCAAAATGAGGTTTACAATACATCGTGGTAAAGTTCCAAGAAAATTTTCAGGAGGAGGATTCAACAAGGGTATATGAAAAAAAAAACAAAAAAAACAAACATGATTTAAGGACAGTAAAAGTGAAACTAAGTTCTACTGCTCACTCACTCACACACATAATGTAAACAGTAAACCAAAATATGAAGTAATGATAAAAAAAAAACTTGAAAAATAAGTTAAGAAAAGTGTAAGCAGACGACTTGTCGCATGTGAAATGGAAAATTGTTTACAGAAAGAAAGACAGGCTGCATTCTATGATGGGCCATTACCACTATGATTTAATGAGTTGGACAATTTTGTGGCTATGATTTTGCGTGCATTCAAATGTTTTAAGTTTAGAATTATTTTTTTGTAATTGTAATTAACTCACAAATGATTTTTGTAACTGTTATATTCCGTGCTTAGGGAATAAAAACTCAACACCAAGTCTATAATAGAAGTAAAGGTTTATTGTACACAACAAGTACAATATGAAATACAGTACAGTTATACACACAGGTTAATCTAGAAGTGAGTGCCACTAAGTGGAAAGTCAGGCGTGCTTGCGACTTCTCTCTCTCACTCAAGTCTCTCATGGATAATCGACTTTATAGGTACTTACTACCTATAGTGTAATCATTCATTGGGGTGACTGGTTATTCCATTACATCAGTAGCTGTGAGTTGTATTCTTTTTGTTTAATTCAAGAGCTGTGCGTGGGTCGTTTGTCCTTCCTTGGTTGAAGAATTAAGTTGTTAATTTTTGTGGAAAAATTAACTTAATTGTTGTGGGGATATGTAGATTCGGCTTGCAGTTTCGAATTTCCTAATGTGTCTGGGTCTGTGTCATTGTCACACCTGGCTATGTAGATAGGAAACCGGACAATGTTGGGGAAAACGGGAGCTGTACGCTATGAAGTCTTCAGAATAGAATGGATATATCCTAAGATACCCATGGGGCCTATGGATGGCCCTGACGACCAAAAAGGAATTGGTCAAGTGGCTTGTGGGATGCCAGATCGCGCTAGACGACTAAGAGAAGAAATACCCTTATGACCACGGTAAAGCCAGTAATGGATTAGTTAGGAGATGCTGAGCGGTTGTGGTTGTGTTTCTTTGGGGGTGGGGACAGCCAAGCGCAGAGGGATTTGAGATGATGCGAGCTGATTTCTGCCACACAGTGGCAGATGGCTATTAATAGTATTTATAGAAAATTAATGGTGGCAAATTTGTGAAAATTTGTTCAAGTAAATCTGGTAATACGCAAATAAAGTAATTTATTGGTTGTGGTTGAATAAATAAGGTGTTAATGGTCCGTATGTTCTGTGTCACTGTGAGTAGGAAATAAATGTGGATGAGTGTTGTGTCGGAAACCTACCACCCCTCTTGAAGATGAACTTGTCTGCGAACAAAGACTTTAAGTAGTGGCATGTCAGTTAACATAGGGGAAGACAGATAGACAGAGACGGTAAGACCTCCGAGTCTAGCCGAGTCGTGATACAGTCTTTGACTGTAAGCGACGTCTGTCGAACTCTCTGCATTAGCAGAGAGGAACCCGGACGAAGCTTTGCCGAAAGACAAGGTTTCGTCGGGGGAGGTAGACAGGGCCTGAACCCGTCTAGGCGGGTTCAAATGCCATATTTTTGGCCGAGCCTACGGGCTCGGAGATACCCACATTAAACTGGCCTTGTGCCATATTCAATCCTGGGTGGATCGATAATTACTAAGACAGATAGACAGAGAAGTTCATAGCTGAGCTAGTTATTGACTACTCAGGCGATTTCTGTACCTTTTTACCAACCTATTAAAACCCCTTTTATTGTTACGTGTTATTTGGCGTTTGTCACTAACCGCAAATCAACATCATAACACATAGTATATTTAAAGTGTAAAATTTAGGTGGCAAGGACGTGGTTCAGTTATGGAATTGGTTGACGCAGTGGCATGCGACATTTGGCATATATTGTGTGATTTTTTAAACATTTTTTTGTGAATTGTATGTAAATTTCGTGTAGCTTCAAGTGAAGAAGCAAGGAATTTTGTTCTCAGTAATATTGGATTACGGAGGTGGTACCTGCTGACTTGGCTGAGGGGTATTTTGCGAAGTCAAAGTTCACTGTTGGAGCGATTTGTCTCCGGACTGTCGTCTGAGGAGTTGAGCTTGGGTCACGGAAGCTAGTGACCAAGAACGGACAAAAGATTGCCCGGATATACTGTTTTTGCTAAAATAAATGTATGTGAAGCATAAAAAGACTGGCCAGAGCTTTGTTGTTTATGTTCATTCTTTTTCTGGAATTATCTATGTGCATGACGGATGGGTCATGTGACCGAAGCTCAATGAATTAAAAAAAAGTGTAAGGAGCACGCCTTGCAGACACGAATGAGTAGAGGGGGTTTTAGAGTAACATAGTTGAAATAAAATTCATAAATGAATTTGTTTTTAATGATTAGGTAAGGTATGTTGAATAGAAGTTTAGCGGAGTATATTTTTTTTATACGAAGCGTATAGCTGCTCCAACCATCTGACCTTTGAGATCAGATGGAAGATAAAACAAGGAAGTAGATTTTGATTAGCTGAGCCGGCGTGAGAAAGACAGAGAAAGAGTTTTCAGGGAGTCGAGTCTTACCCATGGAACAATGTATGGGGAGAGCGGTAAATAGAAAATGTCTACGTCGACGTTAATGGTTAAGTAAAATTCCCCGTGTTGAAGTTCTCTTCGTTTTGAATCGAAACAAACTTGCGATCACCAGCCTTGAAGGAAGAATGCGACTTTTTTAATGAATGAAGACTGTCGACCAAGACTTCCTCAGCACGGGGGTGGGGGTGGGGGTCTATACAACACTCCAACAAGCCAAGAAACATTTTTGACTAAATTAAGTGAAGAATGCATCAATAGTCTTTCAGAAGATTATTTTCAATGCACATCGTGAAACAAGACAAAGAAATAAGATGAAATTAGAAGCAAGGCGTACTTTGTGAGAATGTAGCTATGGTTTGTGAAGCCAACTTGTATTTGAAATTAGACGACTAGAAAATCCCTAACCTATAATAGGACCAAGAAGCCTGCATACGGTGTAACGAGCATGCGCGGAAGCGTCCTCGAACTGCGTGTGTGTGTTTTCGGCGGGCACACCTTAGAGTACCATAATGGACTCTACCGAGGACTACAAGAAGAAGACGCGAGAGTCGTTTGGTGTTGTTTTTTGGGCGACAAAAACCGTTACAGTCGGTCGTTTGTTCGTCGGCAGCAGTCGTTAGTGCAGTTTGCTCGTTTGTTATCGTAAGTGTTCGGAGGAGGAGTCGTGCATTCGTTTCAGGTTCGCAACAAGGAGTTTTTTGGTTGTTTTTTTCCCCTAATTCCCATTTTCTCACACGGGATAGAAAGCGATTTGAGGGAATATATACAAATTGAAACATTAAAAGTATGTTATTCTCTTCGTATATTTTACTTATACAATAGAGCTAAAGATCTTCAATATAAGATAGGCAAATGACAAACTATATCAGGCTCAGAAAAATACAAAGATTACTTTGACTTAAGGAAAATAAGAAAGTACGGACTATGAACTCTGAGAAAACTGAATGCATGATTGACAAGAAAAGCGACAGCCGAAGGTCTGAGGTACATATTAGGGACGCCAAAATCTAGCAGGCATTGAAATTTCGTAGAGACATGCATTAACAAACGAAAGGAAGTCTTGCAGAAATCCGAATGTTATAGGAATAACAAAAGAGGTATGTTTGAAACTAAGAATAATATTAAGAGACTGGAAAATGTCACTAAGAAAAAAACAGTAATGAACTGCTATCTATGGTAGTGAATGCTAAACAGATTGAGAAACTTGTAGCAACAGAGTAGTGGGTCTATCGACGGATTTTACAAATACCATGGACAAAACTTATCAGCAACGTGGAAGTCTTAAAATAAGACTGCAAGGAAAGGCATATACAATCAGAAAACGAAAATTAAATTTCTTGGTTTGTTTTACGGCATATCAACCTCAATGGGTTATTTAACGCTGGTAATTTTTTTTTTCATAAATGCATTGCTAAGTAGACAAATTATGTAAAAAAACTGTCCAAATGTTTTGTTTTTTCGAACTCTTTCACCTATACATTTAGCCATTTTCGAGAATGAAAATAAAACCTTCTATAATACTAAGTACATACATACAACAATCCGTTTCTATTTAACAGTAAATACATTTAATCCTTGAAAATGGCTAAATGTACGGCTGGAACAGTTTTTGTATAATTTATCTCCTGAAAAGAAAAATAATTATAAGATCATATAAGAAATGATATGAAAAAACTTAAAGCTCTGTCATATTTAATGAAGCTTGCATATATATATATATAAGTTGGGAATCCTTATAAATAATTCCAGAGAGGATATAAATCCCGAGAGCTCAATGTAATAACACAGCAAATAATTCTGATGTTTCCGATTTATTAATTTATTTATATATATATATATATATATAAATCTCACGCGCATTGACCTATATAGAAAACAGTATGTTTAATTTTTTTTCTGGCCGTTCCAGACTCAATCTTACATATCATATTCAAGAAAGATCACGTTTAATATAAATAGCAGGTTAAATAAAGCCAAATCAAAATTGGCAATATCTAATAATATAAATCTTAAAAATTGTTAATATTCACGTCTTCTTTCTTTCTATTCAAGCTCAACTCCAGTTCCTATTTTTGTTTTCTGAAGCCATTGGTTACTTCTAAGAGTTATTTCCGAGTCTCCATTCAGACTTCCGGTCGGTTTTATATTAAGAAAGAGAAATACCAATTGACTCGTTTGGCTCCTCTATGCTCTTTTACAAAAGGAAAAGATTTCCTATCTGTGGTCGGCCTTATTTTCATTATTATAGGGATCTAAATAACCTTTAACCTTTTGAAAGCCAGGAAACCGGAAAGATTACCTGGCAGACAACCATCTAAAATATTCATGTCTATCATTACAAACTTCGCTCGTTTGTTCCAACGCAGCACACGATATTTATAATTCCATCTTGATTGGTCTGTCAGTGATACTATTTATAAACTAAAAATTTTAACAACAACAAACAAAGAAACAACAACAACAAAAAACTACAAACGAAAAAACTACAAAAAAACAACAAAAAAACAACAAGAAACAGCAAAAAACTAAAAACAACAAAAACAAACAAACCAAAAACAAAAAAGAAACCAAAAAAAACAAAAACAAAAAAAACAACGTCAATAACAACAAAACACACAAAAATCTAATGAACCAAACAACAACAAAAAAACGACAAAAAAACCCCCAAAAAACTAAAAACAAAAAAAAAAACAAAATTAAAAAAAAAAAACACAAAAGAAACAAAAAAACTAAAACAACAAAAAAAATCAAACAAAAAAGGAAAAAAAACCCAAAACAACTGTCTATGGGCTAAGAAACCCTCTATCGGGTAACCATTGTTATTTAGGAATCCTGGAATAGCCATATTGTAAACATTAACAAAAGTTGTGATTTCGGCATTAAGGGGAAAAAAAAAGATCTAAAAGACGAATGCCGTGAGTCTCTCGTCACCGAGATATTATTGCCGGTAGATAAAAGCAAAGAGATAATACTGATTATTAAAGCAGACAACTTATTTGGAAGATCAATCGCAACGATTTCATCCCTAATCATTTCCCCATGAACTTGCGACTGGATAAGGTAAGACAGATACTTCAACAGGCTTAATAAAAAATTTAAAAAAAGCGGTTAAAAATTAGATGACGTTTTTAACTATGTGAATTACTATTACTTCTTGGGAAAAGAGTCCATTGTTTTCTCTGATTTTCTGAAATGAGAAGTTATTTGCAAGCGGACAGTCATTGCGCCCTCTAACCTTTATCAGAATTTTGAACTGAATCCTTTATTTAATGTCCGTGGGGTATATTCTGGTGTCACTGTGTATCTTCAATTGTTGGACCGAGCAGTGTTTACTTAGAATGTGCTTAGACGAGACGAGAAATAACTGAACATCGCTAAATAAGAACAATATATCCCAGATATGGACAGTGGAACAAAAAGAATCTACACTCGTAGATTAAATGAAGAGTTCCATGTATGGTCCGTGTAGGCATCTGATGAAGGTCGATGGGTACAACGGCCGAAACGTTGAGATAATAGCAAAGATGAAGACAATAGTCCGGGTGTAAATAATGTAAAGAATTGAGTCAGATAACCAGCGGCCACATACTTCAAGATTTTTTTAAAACTAGCTGCACCCTAGGGACTAGAGATACAGCTTCAGAGAACCATTTTTATCCTTCATCCGTAAGGTTGACATTAACCTTCGTAAGAGTAACTTTCTTGCTCTCACATTTTTCACTGACATGAAGCGAAGTGGGTATATTGAATGATTTGCTAAATCTGATGCTCAGAACGTTGGTTGAGAGTTTCGTACCAGACAAGTTTACTCGTCAGTATCCATCTTGTTCATTTATATATCTACCTTTTGCCATTGCATTAAATATTGCTGCCATATCTAGCCTGTCTTTCCGGCTATATAGCTCGAGATTCCCACAAAAAAAAAAAATGCCAAGGAAGTTTTGAATGCCATCGATCCTCACCATGCATCTCGGCTTACGGCCACATCTTGTTCAAACACCGATCCTCGTATGATCAGCGAAATTAAACAACGTCGAACTAGATGGATGACCGCTTGGGAATATAAGGTGCTGTAAGTTTTGTTTGTGGCATATCAATCTCAATGGGTTATTTAATGCAGACAAGATTTTTATTGCTGGTAATATTTTTCCTTCAAAAATGTATTACTGGCAATAATTTTTTTCCTTGAAAAAACTTGCTGATATTCAAACCTATTTTTACACTTTCATAGTGTTTTAACCCCAGTTTGGGTGGCTGGTAGACTTGTGCTGTGAAGGGATGAACAATTCAAAGCAACCCGCGTCTGATCCGCACGGTCCTAGGGCGTGTAGAAAACGACGACAAAGTCGGGTTGATCATTTTGGATCAGTTCCAGGCATTCGACAGGGTCGACCATCGACACTGTCATGCGGGCCGCCGGATTCGAACCCGACTTCTGCAAGTAGTTTAGCCTCTTGTATCGCTCCCCCAGTGCTGTGGTATAGGTAAACGGAAAGCAGGCGACCGCTTTTCGCAGTCACAGATAGTTTAACAGGGATGTCCGCTGTCGCCTTAACTTTGCGCTTTGGTGTTGAAGCCCATCCTTCGCCGCCTAAGGGACAGGGCGTTCAGCCCGGCCTTACGTGGATTCGATGTCTCTGGAAGCGATCGACCTTGGATTTCAGCGTACGCGGATGACGTATCTATTTTCGTGTCGTGCTGTAGCGACAATGAAGTAGTACAGAATGCTTTTGAACTGTACAGAAAGGTGACAGGGACCAAAATTAACCTCGACAAGTCATACAGCGTTGCCTGAAAGTGGGGTTCTTGTTTTCGGGGCCCTTTAATTAGGCAGATTGACTCGATCGCAATCTTGGAGTCTCCAGCTTCGCTTACCGGCATCACCGTTGCGTTCTTTCTGGTATTGTGCACCAGCGGCGCATTATCTCAGCAACCTTGAATTTCAGAATGCGCTATCTCTCAATGACGTAACCTTCCGAGGTGACTGGGCGGATTTGCCCAACTGTCATCGATGTGACCTTAGATTAGAGGAAACTGCTTCTAACGCCTCATTTTCAATTCTGAAACTATGTCGACGAGTTTACAGCTTGTATTGCCCCTGATCGGCTCGTGCCCATTGACCTCGCATACGCGTACGATAATGTGTCGCCCATGTTTTCCAGTGTGAAACGGATGGTGTCCTCACGTTGCTAGCCGTAGCAAGAACTGTGGTATGGACATCGCGGATGGAGAGAATCTTGCGATACGAACGCTATTCTTATATAATTATCTGGTTGAAATCTTTGGGCATCAGCTCAGGATGAAGATCAGAACTGATAGATAGCGTTTGATATCGACAGCTTTCAGAGACAGGTAGGTGCCTGTAGCGAACCTGATTCGCGTGAACGGGGCTAGCCTTGATTTTTTTTCTTTTAAGTCCCCTTGGTTGCAATGGATCTGTTTTCTGTGAACCCTCCCTTTGGTTAAGTTATACTCACTAGGAAAATAAATAGTGTCCATGTGTTGCTCCCGGTCTGTTCCCTGCTTCCTCTTGTTATAATCCATGTCGAGATACCCAACCTCCCCAATTTTCCCTCTTTTATCTCAGCTGGGTCAGGCTTTGATTTTCCATTCTTGCTCCATTAGTGACTGTACTACTTGATTCTGTCAAACGGTAGAATAAAGCGTCCACTTTTATGATTTTGAGGGGCAGACGGGTCCTACTAGCGTTGTTTTAGGATTCATACCCTCTCCCAGCATTTCATAATTCATGAAATTTTTTTATATATTTTAAAAGGAAAAAAAAATGGAGGAAAAAGTTTATTGAAAATTTATCAAATGATAATGAGGTATTTTGTAAGTCCCCGTTGATTATTGTGGTATATGCATGATTGAGAAGTGATCGATGAGTTCTTGTGGTGAATGAGTATATTGTAAGGAATGAATGGGTCCATATTATGATGAACGAAGGTTACGATAGCTAATGAAGATCATTTACCTTTGGGCTTGTGTCACAAGTTTTGTAATTATACAAAAATAAATAATCATCCCTATTTTGATTGAACTGTAGCGAGCCTGGTCCGTTTGAACTGGGCGAGCCTTGATTTTTCCTTTTTAAGTCCTCTTTAATTATTCTTGTGAACTCTCCCCTTTTTAAGTTAGGAAAAAATTACACAAACTAAGCTAACCAATAGTTTCTGTCTGTTCCCAGCATTCTCTTTTGTTATGAGCCACGTCGAGATTCCCAACCTCCCCAGTTTATTTTTCTCCTCATTTTTATTTCGGCAGTCAGTCTTTGATTTTTCCCCACTTCATCTATTTTTTTCCCACTCCATTAATAAGAGTTCTTGATTCTGTCTATAGGCAGAATACAGAGGCTGCACTTACTTTTTAGGGGTGGACGGGTCGTACTAAAATATTATATTTAATTTGATTCGAGTTATATTTTTAGTTTATTTTTGGGTTCAACTCATACGCCATCATTTCATGATTCATGACATTGTTTTGTAGGTTCCCCTGTGAATATGTGGTAATGTACGTGTAGGATTGAATGATGAGGTATGAATGTTTGTGGCAAATTGTGTGTGTGTAATGAATGAATGTGTTGTGAACCTGATTAGCTAGATTTAGGAGTGTTACAATTGACCAGCCTTACCCCGACTTCCCTTTCGTTTTTCTTGATACAATTTTATACATAGTATAAAATACACACCCATTCCTATATAGATTGAAATCAACAGGGCAACTTTTGTACTATTTTACAATGTAAAAAAAAAAAATCAGTACAAATTGAGCTGATTTTTTTTACCATCAAATTAAAATTTATTTCTTCTGGAGAGGGGAATAATACGTTGGATGGGTCGATCTAATTAATGGCAAATTTTATAAATTGACTAAAGTGGGTTATTTAAATTAAATAAAATCGTTCGATGTGTTTTAACAGAGGAATATTTCAATAAATTTAAGCACTAATGAAATAAGTTCTTCGTGAAATCCTATTATTAAAATTTCCACAGATTTTTTTTTTAATGTTTCAGTAGTGAGAGTTAAGATGTTCACAATTGACGTTAATGATCACATTTTTCAAAGTTGCTATTAACTTAGTCTTTTCCCCACGAAACCGCCACCTTGCATTGCAGGATCGAACGAAGGTCAGAGATATGCAACTAAGAAATGCTTATCTCACCGAAAGGCTTTATTATCCACATTTGTATACAGGGTTTTTCAAAATTCTGTGTCACATTCCGGTACTTGATATCCTGAATAGTAATTAGGATATACAAAAAGAATTTATATTTTCTGAAAGCTAATACTTTCACGTTTGTATACAGTTGTTCAATGTCAGCACCGCTGGTCACACGAGACACATCCAGTTCCTGCCAAACGCGACCAATCATAACTTTGTCGATGTTTGTCAAAGCTTCAGTTATTTGAATCTTCAGATCATCCACGTCTCTGGGAAGGAGAGGCACATAGACGAGGCCTTTCACATACCCCTCAGAGAAAAAAGTCACATGGCGTGAGGTCTGAATTCCTAGGTGGCCATGACAGGAACACGCAATCAGTCTGTCCGGAACTTCAGATCCATCTGTCAGGCAGAGTGGTGTTCAAAAATTTTATTAATCAAATTAAAATAACAAAAGAAAACTTAGCACTTTTAGATTTTAAATGATACGAATTCAAATCATGCTATCATTTGTAGTTTATCTGATAGAAAAGAATATAGCAGACTTTTGAAAAACCCTGTGTTATCGAACCTTTTATTAACGACTATAGAAGTGAGTGTTTCCATTATTTCTAATTTAAAAAAAATAAAAATAAGCGTGTAATCTTGGCGCTCACAATTTTAACCTTAGATATGCAGATGGCCGTGTTGATAGCAGGCACAGTAAGGAAACTACAGGAACTCCTATAGAAAGTAGCAAAGGAAATTGAGAAGAAATGACTAAACATTGTCGAAAATTCTTTTCGACACTAAGGGTATCTAGAAGCCGGTCTGGGACAGTAAGTGTTGCGAAACACAGCCGAGTCTCGCGACCCAAATCCAAACAGGGATCAGTTAAATATATGAGAAGATAGCTTGCGGAACGAACCGGTTCTCATGGGTCCTTCTCACAGAAGAAGGGAGAGAAGTAACAAGGTGGCAGACGTGCGCATCCAACCCTTCCGGTAAAACTATAAAAACCAGGGCTTGGAGCGGCCTCGTTTTGGAAAAAACAGCATGGCAAAAACTGTCTCCAACGATTGACCACAATCCACACATACGCAGGTAATTTCACTTATTTTTTCACAACATCAACCGTAAGAAAAGATGTATGGTTGTCAGGAAAAGGGACAACCCAACATGCGATTTACAAATTGGAGATGTCAAAATCAAACAAGTGCAGAAATTTAAATATAAAATAAAGTATTTTAATAGATGCCTTCCAAAAGTTAATTATTAAAACATTGGAGAATTTCATTGTAAACAAAAGAAAGAGTACTGAACGGTTACGTAATATCGGCACTCCTATATATGTGTGAATGTTAATCAATCATATAACAGAAATTCGGTTGTAAGGAAGGAGGCTGAATAATAGCATAGACTGAACACTGGACAAACCACGAAGTTTTAGAGAAAAAGGAAACAGAATGAACACATACATTGCATCAGAATGAGACAAAAGAAAAAGACTTGGAAAATTTGATGGTTTGGTTTGTTTTATTTTACGGCATATCAACCTCAATGGTTTATTTAATGCCGACAAGATTTTTATTGCTGGAAATATTTTTTTTCTTCAAAAGTGTTTTGCTAGTAATATTTTTATTCAAAAGTGTTTTGCTAGTAATATTTTTCTTCAAAAATAGTTTGCTGGTAATATTTTTCCCCCAAAAAATTATTGCTAGTATTAAAAGCTATTTATAAACTTTCATAGTGTTTTAACCCTAGTTTAGGGGTCAACTATTTGCCCATAGTTGCGACCCTATCGGGTGCTACAACCCCGGGTCAGGATGGATCTGGGAACACCAGCAATTAAAATATGGTTCCACGCTCCTCAAAACCTCTTGATCAGAGGCCTTTCTGTTAAATGTAGTTTATCGTCTTACCCAGGACGAGCGTGTAGTTTATCGTCTTGCCCAGGACGAGCGTGTAGTTTATCGTCTTGCCCAGGACGAGCGTGTAGTTTATCGTCTTGCCCAGGACGAGCTAATAGTTTATTGTCTTACCAAGGACGGCGGCAATTTTGACAGTCACAGGAAATGTTTAAGTAAAAAGAAGAAAAATAAAAAAAAACAGAGCATAACCCACCTAACGAACTTGTATAAATTATTGAGAAATTAGTAAAAAGAAAAGACTAAGAGTTACAAAGAACAGGAGGTTGTGGAGAATCCTAATCACCCACTCCCGAAACGGGCACTACACAGAGAAGATATCAGAATCTGAAAACAATCTAAGGGACATTAGCACAGAAAACAGCTCAAATTCTAGTCAAAGCTTTCATTCAATTTCGAATTGATGCGCTTAATTTATAAATAATCTCCCCACAAAGCTCACAGTTAAACAACCTGGCAGATTAGCCATGGTATGAGCAGGAAAAATGAATTAAAAAACGACAAACCACTTCATTATCCATCGAGAGAATTCAGGGCATAAAAAAAAACCGGGTCAGGATGAACACCAGCAATTAAGAGGTGGTTCCACGCTCCTCAAAACCTCCTGATCAGAGGCCTTGCCGTTAGATGTAGTCTGACGTCTTACTCAGGACGCGGATGTAGTTTATCATCATACCCAGGATGCTCCTAGTGATTTAGTACAACCTAAAATGATCTTCATTGAAATAGCTAGTCATGCAGTGAAGATGACAGTGGGGGTTATTTATAACATCTTCTCTACTCTGTTTTTGCTGTAAGTCACGAAAATCTGCTTTCTGTCACTTGAAAATAGAAGCATTGTCTTCTACTTGGCGATATGATTGTTGATCATTTAAAGGTTGAGTCCTCTGCTTTGAGATTTATTTTATAAATTCTTTTGTTACTGAACCATTTGCTCTTAAACAAGGGATAAATGAGCCTACTTGTATTGCGAAATCGAGTAGTACTTTGACTGATCTCATACTGACAACTAATTTTGAAAACGTTAAGCTCCATGGTATCGTTGGTGACACGTCAAGTATTTCTGATTATTGCTCAATTATTTTGGTGTATTCACTCCAAAAACCCAAGTTCAAAACCCAAAATTGTTAGGAAGAGGGATTTTAGAAATTTTGATGAAGGGCTTTTTGCTTCGTGGGGTTCTGGCGGTTGATGCTGATATTGATAACAAAGTAACAATCTTTGAAAATATTCATGATGAAATTATTGACAAACATGCACCAGGCAGGGCATTTAGAGTAACATGTCCAGCTTCTCCATGGCTGAATGAAGGCATTGAAAAAAAATTATTTATATATATATATATATATATATATATATATATTAAGCATTCCACCCCCAATCAAGGCGAGAAGCCACTAGCACGCAAGGGCTTACAGATAGTTGGATCGAGAGCAAAGAGGAATGATAGAGGAAACGCAAAAGAGAAGGATAGGGGATAGATCAGGGCATCTGGAGACGTCTATTGACATTACATTTGAATAGTTGGAGATTATAGCCATCAGGAAATGGGGAGGAACTTCCACAGGCGAGAAGTGCGAGACATGAAGCTATTGGAGGAGAAGAGACTGCTACATTTAACAGATTCGACAGTGAAAGGGTGAGAGCGAGATGTCAGACGAACGCTTAAATTCATGAAGTCTGGGAACCAACGAAAGCAGCTCATCGGAGCAGTTATCTTTAAAGTATCTGTTAAAAAAGAGCGGGAAGCAACGGCATATCTGCGAGAGAGAGACTGCAGACGAGATGCCAGATCAGGGATAATTACATTGCATATCCCTCTTTGGATTTTATCAAGGACCTTGAGACAAACAGAAGAGGTTCCAGACCATATATGGCAGCAGTACTCCATGCAAGGGCAAATGGTTGATTATAGATTTGAAGGATTGACTCCGGCCAGAAAAGTTTCCTGTCGCGACACAGAGAGCCGACTTTCCTCACAGGTATACAAATTTAATGTGGACAAAAACAGAAACTGGGCAAATATATAAAACCCTTCATGATAACAAATTTGGGTGTATTCGCGCCAAAAACCTAAGTTCAAAACCGAAAATTGTTAGGAAGAGCGATTTTAGAAATTCCGATTAAGCGCATTTAGTGAAAGACATAGAATTTGCTCCGTGGGGTAGTATTTAGGCGGTTGATGATAATGATAACAAAGCAACAATCTTTGAAAATATTCATGACGAAATTGACAAACATGCACCATGCAAGACATTTAGAGTAACATCTAGCGTCTCTTTGGCTGAATGAAGATATCAAAAAACAATATATATATATATATATATATATATATATATATATATATTACTAATACAAAGCAGACGGAAAATTTTCCCATATATCTCAGCAGTATGAATTGGCTGAATTTTAAGTTTACCTCATATCGATTTTTATTGTCCATAGTGTCACCATAAATCTAGCCACACATTTCCGGTGTCTGTTTTTTAATATTAATTTCAAGTCAGAAAATCGGTAGCGAATATTTATCTGTATCTCACTCATTTAAACCGTTATTTAACTCCTCTCTTTAAAACTTCTCTCTGTTAAATTTTAATCCCCGCCTTCACGTTTAGGACATCCTGTTCTTTTTACAATTACATCTTTGACTAGACCTTTCATGCATTTTCCTCTCACACATATATACTCACTAATTTTTTTTATAACCGGAGTTATATTTACCACTTTCTTTTTGAATTTGTAGGTCTGCTGAATTGGATCGGAATTACGATTCCAATGTAGTAAATTATAACCATGGAATATTAGTTTATGAGCCTTTTATATATATATTCTTACCCTGTCTTGGACATTGAGTTCTATCTAGATTCTATCCTCTTAGGGAATTATATATATATATATATATATATATAAATAATTATATGCTATAAATGCTACATGAAGAGGTTATTAAACACTTCAAAAAGCCTCTGATGATATAGAAGCTTAATTAAAATTGGCTAATAAACTCAACTTAGGTAATCGAGTCGAAAAATGAGTATAAAAACTTGCTTCAAAACGATCATGGATCACAAATGTAATATTTTTAGTAACTCTGAATGTCGACTAACAAATCCTACCAAAACGCAATTAGGTAAAATTAGTAAAGTTATTTTACAGGAGATATGTAATTCTTTAAGAACTTTCCTAAATATAAACCAATGGCGTTATACTCATGATTTTATTTGGTGCTTTAAAAATTATAATAAAGACATTCATCAGGTATGATATAAAAGAATACTTTCCTTCAATTACGGAAAAACACTTAATAAAGCCCTTCTATTAGCCAAAGGGGTTATACAGATGTCTAATGATAAGATAGATCTGATTAAACACTGCCGCAAGACCTTATTGTTCTATAATAATGAGTTATGGATAAAAAAAGACAATATAAATAATTTCGGCAATCCTATGGGGGCATACGATGGGGCAGAGGTGTGCGAATTAGTCGGATGCCTTTTACTTAATAATCTAAATAATCACGTGGATTTTAATAACCACTGGCTATATCGACACGATGGACTAATCATAGTTAATAGAAGAAATTCCAGAAAATGCTATATATTCCGGAAAAAGCTGCACTGGTTCTTTAAAAAATTCGGATTTAACCTCGAAATTGAAACAAACCTTAAAGTTACTAATTACCTGGATATCACATTAGATTTACGAGATGGCACTGTTTCCCCGCATAAAAAGCATAACCAAGACCCGCAATACTTAAATATAATCTCTAACCACCCGGCACATATCTTTAAACATATTTCTAAAGGCATTGACCATAGATTATCTACCAATTCATCGAATAAAATCATCTTCAATGCTAATAAATTAATTTCCGAACAACTTTAGCTAAAAGTGGACACAAGAATAAACTAGAATACATTAACATAAAAGATGACTATGAAACTCAGAATAAACATAATAGAAGTAGAAACATATTGTGGTTCAATCCCCCCCGTTTAATTTATCAGTGAAAACTGAAATTGGTAAAATATTCTTTAATTTACTTGAACAAAATTTTCCAAAGACCAGTTAAATATACAAAATATTTAATAAAAATAATGTCAAACTAAGCTACAGTTGTATGCCCAACGTAGCGAACTTAATTAACGGGTATAACAAGAAAAAACTAGGGATAAACCACGCACTGCTTCTTCTAGATGTAATTGTAGAAACAAGAAAGCCTATCACCCCCAGGGAAAGTGTCAGCAGGACTGTGTGGTATATAAAGTTAAAATACACAAGGATATAATTAACAACGACGATGTAAATTCTAAAGTATACATAGGATCCACTCAAAATGTTTTTAAAAAACGATATTACAACCATATGAGTAGCTTCAATAAGGAAAAATCCAATATATAGTACTACAATATCTACCCATATATGGAAAATTAGAAGTGACAATAATAAAGATTCGTTTTGAAAAGGGAAATATTAAAAATATGTGCCAAATATAGAGCAGGTAATAAAATTTGTCATCTATGTCTAGAGGAAAAATTCGCTATAGCTTTATACAAAAGAAACTGATCATATATTAAATTCTAAAACCGAAATCCTAAGAAAATGTAGACATAGAAAACGTTAGTTGTTAGACTAGGTCTCCTCTTTCCGTCTGTTTTGATTTTTTTTTGTTGTTGTTTTAATCTCGATTTGAATGAATGGTTCTCCCCCACGTTGTTTTTTTGGGTTTTTTTGGTTATGTGGTTATGATTTTTTTTCTAGACTATACATATTCCGTTCTTTTGTTACCTTTTCAGACAGCCTTCCCCGACATTTACGTCATTAATTTTTGCTGTGCTGACCTTTTTTTTGACAGGTGTTTGCTGCCCGATTCTTTGGACTTTACACTTCAGTTTTTGTTAAGTTTTAATTTTTATTACCGTCTTTCTTGTTTTGTTTCTTGCTACGACTGATTTGAAAAAAGAAAAAGAAAAAAGATTTTGATTTTTTTCTTTTCCCTTTTTTACCCTCCTCTTTTTTAATATTTTTACCTCCTTAAAATTTTCTTTGTTCTTTTTTTCTAGTTTGCCATTTTGATTTTCATTTTCTTTAATTTCTCTTAATTATATCTTCATTTTCTTTTGTTTATAACCCTTACCTGTTTTTCGCCTTCTTTTTACCGTTAATTCTTTAATTCTTGCCCTTTTAATATCTTAAGTTTTTCGTGTTTTTTTGTTTCCAAATTTGTATTGCATATTTGTCTGTAATTTTTCTAACTTTTTTTTCTGTCTATTTGTCTATTTATTTGGTTCTAAAGTTTCTATTGTTTATTTTCTATTGTTTATTTGTTTTGGCATCAGCCATCTTGTATTTGTGACTAGCTTTGTCTGTTTTTGATATTTTCGTATTTTCTTTGTTTTTCCTTTTTGTCTATCGTTTTCGTTTTTTCTTTTCAAGCTTTCCTTTTTTAAATTTATAGTTTTTCGCCTTTAGGCGAACATTTAAATCTTTTATTGTACGTTTATTTGTTTTCTTTCCGTGCTTTTATTTGCTTGTTGTCTCGCTTTGTGTTTTTAATATTTGTGATGTTATTGATTGTTAATTTTTCTTAAGTTTTTATTAATTATTTCTCACCCCTTTTAGTAAAAATAAAAAAATGGAAAAGAAGGATAAAAAAGCACCTTCTTTTTTAGCCATAAAAAGCCAAATTTGTCCGACTATAGAAAGTCAATAAGAAAGCATTTATTTAACCCCACCAAAAAAGACCCCCCGGATAAAGACAATATGAACGAATATCCAGCCCTTGGGCCTATTTCTCCAAGCGAGGATGACATCGCTGGGAAAAAATAAAAATTCAGTATCTACTGGTATGGAGGCCAATAATGGCAATAACAAAAATGAAAGTTAAAATGACAAGGAAGCCAGAAATGGCCCTCAAGATAAGACTGAGGCCAGGGAATCGCCCTCTTGTTGGTCGTCCCCACCAAAATGTATTATCAATTTAGCGGAGTTCTTGGAGCGTGCTAAGAGTTACGCTCACCTTGTCGTAAAAGGTGGACTCTGAGAAGACCTCAAGAATTGAAGAAAATTGAGAAAAGAATAGTGTCAGTTTTCGTCGTCGACAAGCGTACGCGCAAAATTTGTCGCTCGACGAAAAACAGTGTTGAAGACACTAGAGTCCTTGGGGTTTAAGCCCCTCAGAATAGTTAAGGGAGCTAAATGTTTCATGTGGGACGTACTGTTGCCCACGCCGGAAGCTAATAACAAAAGATGTAATACTACGGACGGATTACGAAGACCGAAGTAGGACCAGTTGTAGCAGTATACGAGGACCCTCCTCAAGTTATCGGGGAACATCTGAGTTTTTATCCTAGTATGGCGAAATTATGCTGGACGAGAAAGCCTTGCGCTTCATCCCCAACTGTCTGGATGTTGGAAGTTTGAAGTTATCGGTCATTGTAACGGACCGAAGACCGGTATGCTAGAGGTGTAGAGTGACTGGTCATCTCTCCTCCTGCCCAGAGAAGAAGGCCTCTGGTCGTCAAGCTCCAGTAGACCAAGACCCCCCTCTTACCGCGTCTGTATCTTCCGCCTCGGCTGTAATGGGCGTACCAGCTTCCGGGACCGGTTCGGTTAATCCTCCGTTTGGTGTAACATCAAAGGCCACATTCCCCAAAGAGCTTTCGCTCGCTGCTAGTGCAGTTGTGGAGAAAGGGGAGGGGGAATGGCTGGTTGCAGGTAAGGCCAGAAGGAAGCGCTGGACAGCGGGTCCTCAGACCCCTAAAGCCCCAAGGAAGAAAGGCACTTACAGCCCCACTCCCTCCGGCAACTTTAAGAGCGATGCCCCGGCCTCTCAACTGACTTTTCGAGAAAAACAAAGGAAATTTGATCCTGGCTTCGAAAAGACTGAAATAATTAAAGAGCTGCAAAAGCAATTGGATGCTCAAAGAAAAAACCCAGACCCTATCCCTACAACGTCCTCTGCTCGGCCCACCCCTTCACCGACAAAACGACCTTTCACCTTGATATCACCATCCAAATCCCTTCCCCTCAGTAGAGATCCCAGCCCCTATAGACATAGGTCTTTTTATACACCTCTCCAAACACCCAGTCCTTCCCCCGTTAAACAAAAATCTACTCCTCTGCATACCCCCAGTCAGTCACCCGTTAAAAAAGCAGATATGCCACCTCTCGCTTCCAAGCGTAAAAGAAGCGCGATGCAGGAGCAAAAAGAAAAAAAGAAAAGGCTGATTTTTAACACAGGAGATGAGGTTTGTCATATTTCCCCTGCCCAAGCCGAGAGAGCCCGGGATTATGGGAACAGGATAAAAGATCTCAAGTACTTGCTCTCGATTAAACAATTTGCAGACTTGGATATAGAAGTAGTCCAAAACTTTTCGAATGCACAGAGGGTCTTGACAGTGATAAGGTCAGGAGCCGGGGCAAAACAGATTTGGGCTATGTTGGATGAGGCGATCAATGCTTATAAGATGGCTTTACCCATTGCAATCATTGAAAACGATCATTTAAACATTTTAAAACAATTTTGTGCAGGAAGGTTCCCCGTTTTAGTTCACCCATCCCTGTATAGGGCTCTAAAACTCATTTTCCTGGGATATTGGCGGTATCTCCCAAGACGGCACCATCAAGACTGAGATGGTCCATGGGTCTATGGGAGAGGCTGTTGGTATCCTGTCTCCGACCATGTTCAAACCAGTAGTACAACCCTAATCTGTTTTCATCATGGCACTCTGGTTAGCTAGTTTAAATGTGCGGGGCCTGAGGTCCGAGTCTTGCAGGGTGAGGCTCTCTCGTGATCTTCAGCGCCTCGGGGTGAATGTGGGTTGCGTGCAAGAGACCCGGTTTTCTTCTCATGACCGTGAGGACATACTATATAAGGGGTTCGCCCTTTATACAGCATGTTTTGATGGTCGTTCGAGGGGTGCCTCTTGGCTAGTGAGCAGGTCTTTGAAGGCTGCATGTACCCTTGTCTTCGCGGATCCGGCGGGCAGACTTTGCGTGCTGGATGTTACCATAAAGGATAAGGTTCTACGTCCCATTGGGGTTTATGCGCCCAATATCCATGCCGAGCGGCCTGCTTAGTTTCGGCAGATCGCGCCGTACTTGACATCTCGTCGGGTAGTTTTAGCGGGGGATTGGAATGCCGTCCTTGACCCCGATATAGATCGTATAGGGCAAAAATAAGGTACTAACAACCCGGACGTGAAACCATTTCGGGATTTTATCGATGAGTTTGATCTTGTCGATAAGTTCCGGAATGAACACCCTCGGGAGGTAGCATGGACTTGGACAAATAGTGGCAACTCGGCTCCTGGGACGCTTGCGAGCTACCTCGACCGACTCTTAGTTAGGAGAGTCGATGTAGGGCTCTTAGGGTGTCCAAGGTTCCATTATATAGTTTATTCTGATCATAGGTTTGTCCGGGTCTGTGTAAACTTAGATAAGCCTAAGGTTAGAATGGCTGGTTACTGGAAATTTAACTGTTCATTATTTGGTGAGCAGGGTTTCCGAATTGGCGGGGGCGGTTGTGGGAAACGCCTGGTGGGATAAATTCAAATCGAAAATTAGAACGTTTGCTGCCGATTTTAGTCATCGGCTCAATCTAGATAGATTAGCGGCGCAAACGGCTTTAGAAGAAAAAGTTGATCGGGGCATGAAATCCTGTGGTAGTGGGGAAATAGCCTTAGCTAAGGCAGAGTTGTTCTCCTTGCTTATCAAGAAGGAGCTCTGGTAGTTAGGGCTAGGTTAAAAAGAATGTCTTCTGAGGCGACGAATATGGCCACTGAATGCGTGCAGAGGAAAATCGGAACGCTGCTAGGCGACATATAGCGTGCGTCACATTGCCGGATAAGCGGACCGTGACTACAAACGCGGGCATATGCGAGGCCTTTCGAGATTACTTCCAGGATCTTTTCACCAGGGAGCCCGGTCTGAGCTCTGCTCAGTTCGACGCCTATTTAGCTGACTTTCCCTGCCTCGAGGCAGATGAAGCGGCTAGGAGCGAGGACCCCATTACAGAGTCGGAAATCTGGGAAGCGCAGAAGCAGGTTAGCCTGGATAAGTCTCCGGGACTAAATGGTCTTCCCTACGAAGTTTACTTGAGGTTGTCGCCCGTTTTTGTTCCTTTGCTGGAACTGATTTTCAACCACTCGATGAAGCGGGTGTCTATATGTCAACGCTTCACCAGAGGTGTGATAAAGTTGCTGCGTAAGAACAAGAACGGTGGAGATGGGTTAGGGAATTTTCGCCCTTTAACCATGTTAAACACCGAGTTAAAGATTTTGGCGAAGATCTTAGCCAACCGTTTGCAGCTTGTCCTATCTAGTTTGATTGGATCTGAATAGACTTGTGCTGTGAAGGGCAGGACTATTCAGGTTAACGTTCATATGATACGCTTGGTCTTAGAACAAGTCGACAGTGAAGCCGCGCTGATTAATTTAGATCAGTCCAAGGCCTTCGATAGGGTTGACCATCGTTTTCAGTTCCCTCTGGGTATATTAACTTTGATTTATCCCGGTGAAAATTAACTAACACTAGTTCTAACAACAGACTGAACCGAGAAAATATTTTGTTTAAATTTAGGAATATATAAAGCCCTTTTTAATAAACATTTACAAATATTTCTTTTAGTATCTCGGAAATAAATACAGGCATCTCCTCTTTTTAAAACTAAATTATTAGCTCTGGTCCCGTCAGCTAACTCGATAACATGGGAATCAGGCTCGAAGTTGGAGTCAAAATTAATAAATTTTGTTACATCTGTAATTACATGATTTGTCGCACACGTATCGACTAGGTAAGAATTATAACTGTTGGGTATAGTATCCAAACCAAACGAAAAGGCTTATGTTTGCTCATTCGAAAAGATTTTTACATTTTTACAAAAATCATTTTTTGTCTAAAATTGACATTTCCCACATACATAGTCGGCTTTACCACAAAGAAAGCAGATGATATTTCTTTTTCTATTATTACTGTTCCAGTTGTTGTTATTATTGTAATAATTGTTTTTAAGCCCCTTGTTTTTAATATCATGATTCCTAGTCTAATGGGTTTGAGGGACTGGTTTTCTGAATTTTTTAAATGACGTTCTCAGTTGCATTACGTTATTTCCTTGATTTTCGGGGGTACGTAACGCAATTTTAAACTCAGTGAAAGTTATTTTTTTATCTTTTTGAGCTATGACTGTCGTGAATGGTTTGAATGTCGGTGGTAATCCCTTTAAAACCATGGCTATTAGCAGCCCATCTGATATTAGTCTCACCTGCCATTTTTAAGGTATTTGTGACATTCTCAGCTCGTTTAATATAATCTGTTACAGATTCATTTTCTCATCTCCTTAACGCGCTTAGTTCAGTATATAAAGCAATAATTTTAGGCTTACCTTTTGACAAGTAATGTTCACGCAATATTCGTAGGGCTCGACGTCCGTTGTCCTTGGCTTCTCTCATTATAAAAGAAACTCCTGTCATCCAGGCATTGTATTACCTCGGCGAACACAGTCGCATTTCTTTCCATAAAGTCGTCATCTTTCTGGTCATCTTGGCAAAGAATGATGTCAGGAAGTTTTTGTATTCTAAGGTAGCCTAAGAATTTCGTATCCCATAATTCGTACTTTGTTTCGTTTCCGTCAAAATACAGTCGTAATCTGGGTTCATAACCAATGTTGACCATGTTTGCCGTAGTCTTTGAATATAGAATCCAGTGAAGTACGTAATGTGTTCATTATCAGAGGTTGGCAGTGAAGATTCGGAGAAAGTAGCAGCTGTTAATTCTTTAAGTCTTCGATATCAGAGGTTGGCAGTGAAGATATTTTGGAAGAAAAAACAAAATGGCTACCTTTATATTGGTTAACTCTTTTGGGGAACTATAAAATGAGTCAGCTCATTTTGGTTGGCGCACTAGTTACATACGGTATTATACACCCCCTTTGTTGGTTGATTGCATATATTAGTTTGTGTTGGACGTTTTTTGTTTTCAGTTACAACAAAAAGTAAGTGAGATAGTATTGCTTTCTTTTATTTTGATATTTGCAACTGTCTTTGGTGTGGGAATACCCTCCCGCTATGGCGGAGGGGACCCAGCAAAAAGAACCTTTGGCCATTACCTCAACGGCACCATCTGCTTGGGTGCAGGAGAAGACGCAAAAAGGACCACAGTACTATGAGAATCAGCGCGAGCAGCTAAAAGAATTCATCAAGAAAGATGAACTCGTTCCAATGCCGTCAGTCATGGAGACTGTGGTAACAAGGACTATCTCCCTGTTGACGGTCGATATAAAGACCAAAAAGTTTACTCCCGTTAATAGGGAACCCATGGAAGAAGCCCTAAAGGCATTGAATATCGGGCCCAAGGTCAAATGCCTGCTGGGACATTCTTTTACCAACGGAGGAAGCGGCGAAGGCACTGGCCGGATGCATTCTGACAACAAAGACATTCAAGTTGCAGACCATATATGGGCACAAGGAAGACTAGGATCATAATGATGTGCCCATGTACATTACAGAAGACCAGGTGGGTGCTTTTTTTCAAACTACGGTCCTGTGGAGGGGTGTCGGCGATTAGAAGCAAGGCGGGGATTGCCACCGGCGATATGGAGGTCGTGGTGACGCTGAACCGCCAAGGCTTCAAAGACATCCCCAACCAACACAATGCGAAAAAGGAGAATTTTTGTGGTAGTGGAAGGTCGCCGGCCCAAAATGCGGAGAGGCTGGACATTTGGCAAAGTTGTGTCCGACGAAGAAGCCGGCACCGGTAGAAAAACTAGCACCGGTGGTGCCTGCAGAAGCAGGAAAGAAGGCGGCCAGCAAGGAGTGGACGGAGGTGGTGAGGAAGAAAGCCAAAGGGACAACCTCACCTCCCAAGCAGCAACAACAGCAGCAGGAACTCCCGGAGAAGGCTGCAGCGGAAAACAAGGCAGAGGTGGCTTTGGAAGAGCGGGAGCAACGGCAGGCGGCCGTTAAAACCAAACCGGTTAGTCCCAGCAAAGAGGCCTCTAAAAAGAATCAGCAGCAGCAACAGCAAAAAAAAAAAAAGAAGGAGGGCAGGAGTTACAGCAGCAACAACAACAACAGAGGCAGACTCAGCAGTCAGAGCAACAGCAGCCAGAACATCATCAACCCCAGCAGGTGGAGCAAGAGCAGCAACAGATGGACGTGGAACAAATGCCTCCTCCTAGTGCCTCCGCAGTGGAAAAAGAAGAGACACCAAAGCAATCCAGTCAGAAAGAGGGACACTCAGAAACATCGGGGTCCCAATCCTTACCAGCATCCTTGATTCAGGCGGATTCCCAAACTAAGAGTCTTTCCTCTTCCTCCTCCAGGGTTTCGTCACCCTCCCCGTCAACCTCCTCCTTGGGTTCTTTAGCCACCCCGCCTGACACTTCCACCCCACTGCCCACACCTACTCCTTCCTCTCCTCTCCCAGATAAAAGGAAAAAAAAAGAAAAAAAAAGTTTTTTCCGGGTCCTGACCTAATCTGTAAGGTGGACCGGAAAGAACTGGAAAGGGATATGTCAACTCACAGAAAGGCCAGACTGGGTCCTCTCTTTAAAATCACGACGATTAACGGGAAATCTGTAGAGGATCCCCGAAATTTTCCGAAGGCTCCTGGTGTCACGACTTGTGTGAGGGACACGGGGGGGGGAACCTTAAAATCTGGTACTTTTTGGAGGAGTGCAGGGAGGTGTTCCCAGAGATTAGAGTTCTGGAAACAGGAACACCACAACTTAAAAAGATAGCACATTTCTGTGCAGGGCGGATCCCTGTTCTACTCCATCCCTCTGTATATAGGGCAGCAAAATTAATGTTCCCTATGGACGTTGGCGGGATTGTCCCAGATGGTCGGATGACGACCGAGTTAGGCACTGGTAGCCTGGGACATTCCGTCGGGGTCCTTTCACCCTCAGGTTTCCGCTCCGTATGTGAGTAGGTGTTTTGCTGTTTTATTTCTTTGCGGGCTTAGAAAATGGAAACCAAGATAGCGACTCTGAATGTGAGGGGCTTAAGGGATCGGGGTAAGACTGCCCGCCTGCTCCGGGACCTTCTGTCCCTGGATGTGGATGTTGCCGCGATCGAAGAGACCCACTTTGTTTGCAGTGCCGATGCGTGTGTGCTGGAGGATGACTTTGTTGTCTATTCAGCATATGGGGACCGGTTTGCCAGAGGAGTTTCTTTGCTTGTCAGACGGACTCTTGATGCGAAGGTGGACCTTGTGCATACCGATGCCGAGGGCCGGTTGATCGTGGCCGATATTGCCGTGAAAAGTTGTTCGTTCCGAGTCGTTGCGGTTTATGCGCCCAATGACCAGGAGGAGCGGGTCTCGTTTTTCGGCAGTTGGGGCCGTTCCTGGTTGATTCAACGCGCCTGTTTTAATGGGGGACTGGAATGCCATTCTGAACCCCAAGTTAGACAGGGGGGGTGCTAGTGGGGAAGGGACGATCTGATCGACGATTATGGTCTCGTCGATAGATACCGGATCGATCATCCCGGGGAAATGTGGACGTGGGCTCTTAGTTGGCCTTCTGACAAGGTGGTTAGCTACCTTGACAGAATGTTAGTTAGAAGAGCCGACATAGATTTGCTATATTGCCCACGTTCCACTGGGTAGGCTACACGGACCACAAACTTGTTTGTGCCCGTGTAGCGTTAGATCATAGGCCTAGAATGGCTGGGTACTGGAAGTTCAATCTGTCTTTACTGGACAGGCGGGACTTCCAGGAACAGCTAACTAGATTAGTGCAGCGGGAGCGGTTATCGGGAATAAGTGGTGGGAACGCCTTAAGTCTAGGATTAGGTCTTTCACCACTGATTTCAGCAATTGGCTCGCTCTAGATAGAGCTGAAAAGGTGAAGACACTTAAAGCTAGTTACACCGGGCGGTGGCTGGGGGATCCCTAGAGATAGCTAGGGCGGCCCTGGATCGTTTGAATAGCGAGCGGTACATGGGCCAGGTAATTAGACATAAGTTAACCAAGATGTCTTCTGAAGCCGTGAACTTGGGCGCAGATCTGCGCAGGGAAGAGGTCCGTCGAGGTGGCGATCGTTTCATTCGTGAAGTCAAGTCCCCGGAGGGCATACTTTTCGGGCCACTAACGACATGTGCGAGGCGTTTCGGCGCCATTTCGAGAACCGGTTTACCAAGGAGCCTGGTCTCCGTGAAGAGGGAGTTTCGCAGCTATTTGGCTGACTTTCTCGGCTTTCGCCGACTGAAGCGGCTAGCTGCGAGGGAGAGATTACGGAGGCGAAGTCTACGTGGTTTTGAAGAAGGTGGGTAGAGGCAAGTCGCCCGGTCTGGATGGTTTGCCCTATGAATTGTACTTGAGGCTGTCGCACATCTTTGTTCCGATTTTGACAGCAGTGTTCAACAACTGGTTTCGGTCGGGTCCATCCCCAATCGGATTACCAGGGGCGTGATCACTCTGTTGAAAAAGGGCAAAGGTGGTGGGGGAACCTAGATGATTACAGGCCCATAACTCTGCTAAACACAGAGTTAAAGATTATGGCCAAGATCCGGCAGGAGCGTTTGCAGTCAGTTGCCGAGTCTCTGTTGGGTCCTGAGCAGACTTGTTCTGTGAGGGGCCGAACAATTCAGACCAACCTGCATCTGATCCGCACGATCATAGAGGGTGTAAAAGACGACGAAGAAACCGCGCTGATCAATTTGGATCAGTCCAAGGCATTTGATAGGGTTGACCATCGCTACCTTGCGACTGTCTTGCAGGCCGCTGGATTCGCACCCAACTTCTGCCGCTGGATTAGCCTCCTGTATCGCTCCCCCAGTGCTGTGGTACAGGTGAACGGAAGGTTGTCGGACGCGTTCGTGCTGTCTAGGTCGGTTCGTCAGAGTTGTCCGCTGTCGCCTCTCCTTTATGCTTTGGCGTTGGAGCCTCTCCTTCGCCGGCTGAAGAACGAGACCGGCAGTCCGGACCTACGTGGAATTGCCGTGCCTGGAGGGTCTTCAGCCAGATTTTCCGCGTACGCCGATGACGTATCTGCTTTCGTGACGTCCCGCAGCGACATTGAGGCGGTACAGAAGGCGCTTGATCGGTACGAGAAGGTGACAGGGGCCAAGATAAACCGCGACAAGTCGTCCGGCTTGCGGTT
Source organism: Acanthosepion pharaonis (assembly GCA_903632075.3). Classification (NCBI taxonomy): domain Eukaryota; kingdom Metazoa; phylum Mollusca; class Cephalopoda; order Sepiida; family Sepiidae; genus Acanthosepion; species Acanthosepion pharaonis. The sequence goes on from CAHIKZ030000354.1 coordinate 30,612, forward strand.
AGGTGCCTGGAAGGGGGTCGATCTTCCGGGCCGCTTCGGTTGGACGGACGGTCCTGTCCGCATTCTTGGAGTGTGGTTTGGGCCCGACCTCCAGCTGGAGAAGAATTGGTTTGAAGTACGTGCAAAGCTCGATTCTGCCGGTCAGACTTGGAATCGACGGCGGTTGTCCGTGAAGGGCAGGGCGGAGGTGTGTTACATACATTTTCCCCTGATTCTTTATCGATTGTCCGTACTTCCTCTCTGTAAAGACCGTAGGAAGGCGCTCGAGCGATCGCTATCCTCCATTTTATGGAGGGGACGCGTGAACAGGGTCGACAGACGAGTCTGCACCAAACGTCCGTGTCATGGGGGGCTGGAATGCCGCACCTTTTGAGTCACATCCGTGCCTCTAGGTTGGCTTTCCTACGCCGCGCATTGACTAGAGGAGATCCGATTCTGAGGGGATTGTTAGGGGACGCCTTCCTAGCCTTACTATCAGTCCCCCATCTCGCGGGTTGAGCGCCGTTGTAAACCCCAGGATGAGTCGGATTTCCTCCGCGAGTGTCGGTTGGCCTTGAAGGCCATTCCCGGTCCAGTGACCTTTCACGGCCTAGGAAGGTCTTCTATCGTGGTTTAGTGGAGGGTCGCGCGAAGGATAAACTACGTGATACGCTCGGCTTGTCGGAGGAGGAGTATCGCTCCTATTGGTCTTAGGCGCCAGCGGCGGATTACCTCAGTAACCCTGAGTTTTCGTTTACCTGGCGATTGGCTCGGAATCGGCTGCCTCTCAATGACAAGGCTTTCATATGGGCTTTGGCGGATTTGCCAGACTGTGAACGGTGTGGTCTTGGTTTAGAAGAAACGGCTTCGCACGCCTTCTACCATTGCCCCCGGGTCCGCCCCTTATGGGACCATGTCGACGAGCTGACGGCTCGTCTCGCTTCCGAAAAGCTTGTGTCCATTGATCGCGCATACGCGTGTGACAATGTGTCGCCCCCGTATTCCGGGGAGAAACGAATGGTGTTTCTGATGCTGATGGCCACCGCTCGAATGGTGATTTGGACGACGCGCATGGAGAAAGTCTTGCGGGGCAACCGGCTTTCTTATCAGAATCTAATCCAATTCTTTGAGCATCAGCTCAAGATGAAGATTAAATCTGATAGAAAACGATTGCATTCGACAGTCTTCAGCGAAAGGTGGGTAAAAGAGGCGAGCTTGGTTCGTGTGACCAGGGCTAGCCTTGATTTTCTTTTCTAGGTCAACCTATAGCACATCGGGGTGGCTTCCTGTGGAACCCTCCCTTGGTTAGGTTAGACAAGCTTCAGTGTACCTAGTTAATGTGAGTAAGTGTTGTTCCTGGCCTGTATCCGGCTGCTCTTTGGTTATGGTCCAAGTCGAGATTCCCAACCTCCCCAGTTTGTTTTGGTCCCTTTTTCATCTCGACTGGGTCAGCTTTGCATTTTCCGATGCCCGCATAATATTTTTATCCTTTTCCCACTCCCCTTAGCGAGAGAGCTTCTTGATTTTGTCCCATGGGCAGAATACAGCGGCCTCTCTGTTTTGAGGGTTGGACAGTTCCTACTAACATATGTTATGTTTAGTTTGCATTTTGTGTTTATTTTTTAGTTATTATTGGGTTCATCTCCTCCCTTGCATTCTATCATTATTAGAATTTTATGGATATCATTTATGTATCATCAAATTTTTATGGATTGGGGCGCGTTTTATAGGTCCCCCTTGTGAGAATCCGGTATTATGGTGCATGAAGGATTGATTGGTGATGGATAAGTTCTTGTGGTGCATGAGCAAATTGTATGTATGAATGGGTCGTGAATCAGATTAGCTAGGTATAAGATAGTTAGTGATGACCAGCCTATACCCCCTCCCTTTCGGCCTTGTGCCACAATTGTATTCAAAATACAATAAATCTTCTAGTTACATACATATACCTCTTGTATAGAGTGTATCTCGCCTAGTACGTTTGGTTTTTCTGCAAGTGTTTGAACGAGAGAACGGTTAAGTTTTTGTTTTTCATTTTTATTTGCTAAATTCTTTTGAATCTTTTTTTTTTAGTTTTTCTTTTTCATTTTATTTGTTCACAGATTTGTGCATTTTATTTTGTTTCTTTTTATTCTCCTTCCTGTATTTTTCCCTCCCTCACGCGTTTTGTTTGCAGTATAGTTTTGTTTTGATTTGAATTAGTTTTGTTTTGGTTGTCCACGTTTTTCTTTTATTTGATTTTTGTTTGTGTTTTCTCATCTTGCAAGGATTGTTCATTATTATTTAAAAAAAAAAAAAAAAAAAAAGAGAGAAAGAAAAAGTGGGGATTGAGTCGTCGTCGCTGGGGGCCATCATCATCGCCGGCGTCCACAACACCGCCGGTGATAAGCAAGAATGCTGTACCCAGCAAATCGGCCTGGAAGGAAACCAGACCGAAAAAGAAAGACAATGCTTATTATACAGAATTGCAGAAAATCTACAGTGAATATACCAAGGACACAGAACTGCTGACAATCAAACCAGTGTTTCAAGCAGTCGAATTAAAAACCATTTCCCTGTTGACGGCCGATTTAAAAGTAGGAATCTAATCGGTGTCAGCAGGAAACGATGGAGGAAGCCCTGAATAAGCTTGAACATAGAACCCAAGATCCTGGCCAGACGATCGAGGGCCATGTGGGACCTGCTCTTAGCATCCGAAGAGGAAGCTAAGAAACTGGCAGGCAATGTGCTAGTTGATAAAAAGCTTCGCCTACAAACGGAGTAGGTATGGGCACCCGTAGAACGAAGGTGAAAGTGCACGGGGTACCCATAGACATCAGCGAATCTAAGATTGGGCGCTTTCTTTTCCCAATATGGAAAGATAGAAAAGGTCGTTTGCATCATGAGCAAAAAAGGAATCGCGACTGATGGCATCATCATTGAAATCACCCTAGGTCAGAAGGAATTTCGAAAGATAACAAATGTACTTACATGTAGGGAAGAGAATGGTGGTTGTGGTGGAGGGTAGAAAGCCCTTCTGCTGGTCGTGCGGAGTGTCAGGGCAGATGGCAAAGGCGTGCCCTGGCAAGAAGGGCCACCACAACCAGAATCTTCAAGCGACAGGAAGTAAGACCACAGCAACAACAACGACAGCAGTAGAAATATGGCAGCGACTGCTACCACTAGAGATGAAACCAATAAGGCTTCAACAATGGATGGAAGGAGGTGGTAGCAACAAAACTCAGCAAAAGACAAGCCCCCGAAGGAGGCTCCTCCAAAAAACAGCAGCCTCCAGCCAAGGAACAGCCGGCAAAAGAGAAACAGGAGAAGGCAAGGGATGAGAAACAAAATCAACCTCAACCCAAGCAACAAGAAGTGCAAATGGAGGTTGCAGAAGTTCCTCCAATGCGGTCTCCCTCTTTAAAGAGGAACAGAGAGGAGGATGAGGACGAGACACCAATAAAGAAACCCTCAGCACAAAACAGGTCGGGGAGGAGCAGGAGAGATCCAGATGCATATCCACCCCGGCATCCCCAAAGAAAGGCGACTGGATGTGCAGATTGGGAAGGAGTCTCCCCCCTTCATTCTCTCACTTCCCACTCCTCCCTCCACTTTAACACAATGCCTTCTCCCCCCCATAACGTCGGATCGCCCCCACCCAGCCCAAACCCACACCCTCCCTCCCGTCCACCCCAAAACCCCGGAACAAGGTAGACAGTGCGAAAAAGAAAAAAAAAAGACTTTTCAAAAATTTAGGGGGAAATTTGTAGGGTGGACAAGGAAGAACGAAGGTAACCTTTCTTCCCGGAAAAATGCCCTTTAGGCCCACTATTCAAAATCTCCACCGTTGACAATAAGTCAGTGGAGGACCCAAAAATTTTCCAGCAGCCCTAAAGATTACGCCCTCTGTTAGGGGAGACTGGAAATCACCTTACAAATATGGTCTCATTTGTTTGAGGCAAAAAAGGGAGGTGTTCCTAGGGCTAAGGATGATGGAGTTTGGGACGCAGGATCTATTGAAGATGCAGAACTTTTGTGCAGGGAGGGTCCCGGTGCTTCTCCACCCCTCACTATATCAACTATTCAAAAATGAACCCAACGGACGTCGGCGGTATATTTCCGGGGGGTAGTCGCATGACGACGGAATTAGGTACAGGGAACCTTGGACAGTCCGTCGGGGTCCTTTCACCTGCAGATTTCCGCCCGTATGTGAAAAAGGTTTTTGCGTTTATTCTTTTCTTTGCAGGCCTAAAAAAATGGAAATCAAGTTAACGACACTGAATGTGAGGGGCAAAGGGGATTTTCTTGAACTGCCCGCCTGCTCAGGACCTTCTGTCCCTGGATGTGGATGTTGACGCAATCGAAAGACCCACTTTGTTTGCAGTTCCGATATGTGGGTGCTGGAGGATGACTAAACGTCTATTCAGCATATGGGGACCGGTTTGCCAGAGGAGTTTTTTTGCTGGTTAGACGGACTCTTTATGCGAAGGTGACCTTTTTGCATCGGTGATGCCGAGGGCCGGTTGATCGTGGCCGATATATCCCCGTGAAAAGTTGTTCGTTCCGAGTCGTTGCGGTTTATGCGCCCAATGACCGGGAGGAGCGGGTCTCGTTTTTTCGGCAGTTGGGGCCGTTCCTGGTCGATTCAACGCGCCTAGTTTTAATGGGGACTGGAATGCCATTCTGGAACCCCAAGTTAGAGAAGGGGGGGGGTGCTAGTGGGAAAAGGGGTGATCGTAGCCTGGTTGATCTGATCGACGATAGATACCGGGGCGATCCCCCCGGAAGGAAAATGTGGACGTGGGCTCTTAATTGGCCTTTTGACAAGGTAGTTAGCTACCTTGATAGAATGTTAGTTAGAAGAGCCGACGTAGATCTATTAGATTTTCCTACGTTCCACTGGGTAGGCAATTCGGACCACAAACTCGTTTGTGGCCGGGTGGCGTTAGGAATTAGGCCTAGAATGGCTGGTTCCTGGAAGTTCAATCTGTCCTTACTGCACAGGCGGGACTTCCAGGAGCAGCTAACTAGATTAGTGCAACAGGAGGAAGTCTTTCGAGCCAATCGTCTTTCTCATCGGGATCTAATCAAATTCTTTGAGCATCAGCTCAAGATGAAGATTAGAACTGATAGAAAACGATTGCATTCGACAGTCTTTAGTGAAAGGTGGGTTAAAGAGGCGAGCTTGGTTCGTTTGAACGGGGCTAGCCTTGATTTTCTCTTCTAGGACAACCTAGGCCACATCGGGGGGGGGGTTCCTATGGAACCCTCCCCTTGGTTAGGTTAGAAAAGCTTCAGTGTACCTCGTTAATGTGACTAAATGTTGGTCCTGGCCTGTATCCTGGCTGCTCTTTGGTTATGATTCATTCGAAATTTCCAACCTCCCCAATTTGTTTTGGACCCTGTTTCATCTCGACTGGGTCAGCTTTATATTTTCCCATTCCCGTATAATATTTTATCCTTTTCCCACTCTTGATTTTGTCCAATGGGCACAATACAGCGGCCTCTGTTTTGAGTGCTGGACGGGCCCTTCTATCATCAGTTATGTTTATTTTGAATCATGTTTATATTTTAGTTGATTATTTGGTTCATCTCCCTCCCCTCCCATTCTTCATTATTAGAATTTTATGTATATTGTTTGTTTATCCTTAAACTTTTATGGCATGTGGCGCGTTTTTGTAGTTTCCCCTTGAGATGATGTGGTATTATGGTGCGTGGAGGATTGATTGGCGATGGACAAGTTCTTATGGTGAATGGATAAATTGTAATGTATGAATGGGTCGTGAATCTGATTAGCTAGGTATAGGATAGTTAGTGTGGACCAGCCTTTACCCCTCCCCTTTTTCGGCCATGTGTCACAATTATGTATTTTCATACGTAATAAATAATCTAGTACACACATATACCCAAGAGCCCTGTGTTGCTAGTGCTTGTGATTTTGATCCAGTGAACTGTTGGTGAACGAAGCCAAATTTAAGTTAGTTACTTTTTATTTATTTTGAACTCTCTTGCACCCTTTTTTCATTTTCAGTGTTTTTGCGTTTGTGTATTTTATGTTTTGCTTTTTGTGCTATTACCCCCCTCTTTCATTCGATTTCGTTTGTTAGTATCTGTTTTGTTTGTCCCCGGGTTTCGGTCTGGTTTTTCTTTGATTTCTTTTTTTGAATATTATTTGTTGAATAATTTTGGTTGAGTTTTGTTTTTGAAAAAAAAGTGTAAAAGGAAAACAACAAAAACCAACGGGTATACATTACTCTTATGGCGTAGTCAACTCAAACACCGGATGCTCAACTGCCGGTGTCAACGGGAAATGCAATCCCCAAAAAATCGGCCTGGATAGAAAGTAGGCCCAAAAAGGACGCAGATTATTATGTTGAAATAAGGCACAAATACGAGGAGTTCACCAAAGGAAATGAACTCCTGACTATCAAAGAAACATTTGATGCGGTGAATGTCAAGACTATTTCCTTACTGACGACCGATATTAAAAATTGGAGTTTAACTGGTGCCAGCAGGGAAACTATGGAGGAAGCACTTAAAAGCCTCAATATATCACCAAAAATTTTGGAAAGGAGGACAAAGGTACTGTGGTGTCTGTTGATGGCAACAGAGGAAGAGGCTAAGAAGCTAGCCGGAAATATCTTGACGGCTAAAAATCTCAAACGGAGTATATGATCACCCGAAGAACGAACGTGACAGTGCATGGAGTGCCCATAGACATCCCTGAAGACCGGTTGGGGACTTTTTTCGCCCAGTACGGTAAAGTTGGGAAGATGTCAGATATAATGAGTAAAGCGGGCATTGCGACGGGAGACCTATCATTAGAGATTACTTTGAGCCAAGAGAATTTCGCTAATATACCCAATACAATTATATGTCGGAAAAGGCGGATGTTGGGGGTAGTGGAGAGGCGTAAACCTTACTGCTGGGCGTGTGGGATACTCGGGCACATGGCCAAGGCGTGTCCTGGCAAGAAAGTGACGCCGCAACCTACGACAATAGCAGCCACAACATCTGCAAAAGCGACAGAGTCCAGCAAAGCTCCGGTTGACGGTTGGAAGGAAGTGGTGTCTAAGGGACGTAAACAAAAAGCGGCCCCTTCGCCCCCTCAAAAGGAAGTTGCATTGAAACAGCAGCAGCAGCCACAAGACCAACGGACGCAAAAGAGTCCCGCAAAAAAAATCACCAAAAAAGCAAGACAATGCTATGGAGGTGGAGGAAGTGCCTCCCACACGGTCCTCCACCTTGAAAAGGAACCGGGAGGAAGATGAGGAAGAGGAAGAGGTGTTACAAGTACACAGACATACTGGACAAAGAAGTGGGGAGAAGAGCAGAGAAAGAACCAGATGTATATCCGCCCCTGATTCGCCAGTAAAACAGAGTCTCCCTCCTTCCATGTCTCGCTTTTTAAACTCCCTCCTACCACTCCCACACCTCCACACACACCTACTGCTTTGGAACCATCAACTCTCCAACCATCCCTCTCTACTCCGACCCTTTCATCCACTTCCACCCCAGATAGGGGGGAAAAGTAAAAGAGGATTTTCCGTAAAGGGGGAGATTGAAAAGAACCTCTCCGCCCGCAAGAGATCCCTATAAGGACCTCTATTTAAGCTGTCCTCCGTCGATGGCAAGTCGGTGGGGGACCCAAGAAATTTTCCTGGGGCCACGGGGGTGATTGACTTTATCAGGGACACTGGAAAATACATCAAAGTATGGATCCATCTCTTCGAGGCCAGACATAAGAATGGTTGAGTTGGGGTCCCAGCATTTAATAAAAATGCATAATTTTTGTGCAGGGAATTATAAAATGAATTATAAAAATAGAAACATTTATTATAAATATGAGATGGAGAGCTTACTTTTGTCTAACCAGTATAAGAATAAAGCTAGTGAACACTATGCTTTTAAAGCTAATCCCCATCCCCCCACATATTAAAGAACGCGATAAATTTGAATCCGATTTAATCTGACTAATCAGAAAAAATATAGAGAAATGATGAATAATAACATGCAGTAACAGATTAGTAAAGAGTTGAAAGCGATTAAGAACAACAAAAATATTTATGTAAAAGCAGACCAATCCAGATTTTTACATAAAATGGGCCCTAGAAAGTATAACAAAATGCTACATAAAGAGGTTATTAAACACTACAAAAAAGCCCCTGATACAATAGAAGTTAAATTAAGTAATGAAGCCAGCATATTGGCTAATAAATTCAACTTAGGTAATCGAGTCGCAAAAATGAGTATAAAAAATTGCTTCATAACGATTAAGGATCACAAAAGTAATTTTTTAAGTAATATTGAATGTCGACTAATAAATCCCACGAAGTCGCAATTAGGTAAAATTAGTAAAGTTATTTTACAGGAGATATGTAATTCTTTAAGAACTTTCCTAAATATAAACCAATGGCGTTCTACTCAGGATTTTATTAGGTGCTTTAAAAATTATAATAAAGACATTAGATGTTCTATTCATCAGCTATGATATAAAAGAATACTTTCCTTCAATTACGGAAAAACACTTAATAAAGCCCTTCTATTAGCCAAAGAGTTTATACAGATTTCTAATGATAAGATAGATCTGATTAAACACTGCCGCAAGACCTTATTGTTCCATAATAATGAGTTATGGATAAAAAAAAGACAATATAAATAATTTCGACAATCCCATGGGGGCATACGATGGTGCAGAGGTGTGCGAATTAGTCGGATGCCTTTTACCTAATAATCTAAATAATCACGTGGATTTTAATAACCACTGGCTATATCGAGACGATGGACTAATCATAGTTGATAGAAGTAATCCCAGAAAATGCGATATAATCCGGAAAAAGCTGCACTGGCTCTTTAAAAAATTCGGATTTAACTTCGAAATTGAAACCTTAAAGTTACTAATTACCTGGATACCACATTAGATTTACGAGATGGCGCTGTTTCCCCGCATAAAAAGGATAACCAGGACCCGCAATACTTAAATATAAGCTCTAACCATCCGGCATATATCTTAAAACATATTTCTAAAGGCATTGGCCATAGATTATCTACCAATTCATCGAATAAAAGCATCTTCGATGCTAATAAATTAATTTCCGAACAAGCTTCAATAAGGAAAAATCCAATATATAGTACTACACTATCTACCTATATATGGAAAATTAGAAGTGACAATAATAAAGACTTCGTTTTGAAATGGGAAATATTTAAAATATGTGCCAAATATAGAGCAGGTAATAAAATTTGTCATCTATGTCCAGAGGAAAAATTCGCTATAGCTTTATACAAAGAAACTGATCATTTATTAAATTCTAAAACCGAAATCCTAAGTAAATGTAGACACAGAAAACGTTAGTTGTTAGACGAGGTCTCATCTCCCCATTCGCTTTTTTTTTTTTTGTTTTATCTCGATTTGAATAAATTTTCTCCCCACACCCACGATGTGTGGGTTTGTTTTTTGTTTTGGTTACATGGTTATGATTTTGTGTTTATAGACTATAAATAATCCGTTCTTTTGTTACCTTTTGAGCCAGCCTGCCCTGACGATCCGCTTAGGTGAAACCTTGGTAGGTTTGTTTGGCTCTCTAGGTTTAACTATATATATGATCGAAATAAAAGTATAAAACTTAATATTAGGAGACATATTAAAAACTGGTGAAGCAACCGGTTTCGGTTTCGCTCCCGCTCTTCAGGCTTCAACGGGAGATTTAATTTAAAATTAACACAGAAAAATGTACAATAAAAGGAAGTCGTGGGAGGAAAAAATAGCAAAACGAACTAGAGACAAATGACAGCGAGCCCCAACAAACACTCACGTTGTTTACACAAAGAAGGCTTATGGGACCCGATGTAAAGTGCCTCCAGAACCTTTAGATGAAATAAAGAGTGAGACCGGGACAACACGGTGAACTAGTCAACACTAAATTTGGCTGCACAATCTGTTATTTAATAGATGTTCGCATATGGCGGAACCATAGGTATTCGGGACGAGTCCATTCAACGGCAAGGTGTGATTTCTAATTTTTGTAGGAACGTGTTTTATTCTCATGTCTAAGCGTTGAGTTGTTCTCCCTCTGTAGTCGGCTCCGCAACTACAAACGTATTTATAAATAATTGAATTAATTTGATGGGGAGGGAGAACATCTTTACACACAGAACGAAACATAGGCCGAGTTTGAAAAATAATCCGAACTTCGGTAGAGAAAAAACAACGACGAACAATGGATAAAATTTTAGTTATTTTTTCACATTTGGTACCAATCCAGGGTAATCTGAGGTAAACTGGGCATTTTTTGACAGAGATCGGCACTTCTGAACTCTTCAACCTTACTGCGGATAACTGAATTAACAGTATCAAGAGGATAACCCAAACTACATAGGGTATCCTTAATAAAGTCGATTTCGTCATTCAAGAAGGGCCCAGAGCAGATCTTTAATGCTCTATGTAGGAGGGTTTTAATAATGTTAATCTTGCGCTTAGTGGGACAAAAAGAATCCCAACGCGTATGCAACCCTGCAAAAGTAGGTTTTCTATAAACAGAAGTGAGAAAACCTGTTAATGTACGATGTACTTAATACATCCAAAAAGGCCAATTAAAGATTGGATTCCTTCTCAACAGTGAACCTCAGTGCTGGATGGATACCATTTAAAAACGAAAAAAACTAATCAGCCTCAACTTCACTGTTGAATAAACAAAAAGGTATCATCAACATACCGACAATACATTTGAGGACAAAGTGGACTCTTTCGTATCTTTTCTTCCTGAAAGCCAACAAATATGTTGGCAAGTGCCGGACCCAAAGGCGAGCCCATAGCAACTCCGTCAATCTGTCGGTACATGGTGTTGTTGAAACTAAATTCGACGGAGGACGTGGCAAATTTCATCATTTCACGAAATATTGACTCGGGAAAACTAGGTGGAGTCAATGAACTGCGATAAAGAAAATCACAGCAAATATCGATGGTTTCCATTAGAGGGACACAAGTATACAGGGAATAGACGTCGAAAGAGCACATGAATTTACCAGAAGAAGACAAATTTTGAACGCGGTCGACGAAGGAAAAGGAATCCTTTATACAATATCCATCCAAGCACTGCAACACAGGATCCAAAAGTGTGGAGATCCTTGTGTTGGGCTGAACCGATCATAGATAAAATCGGTCGTAATGGTACACCTTCTTTATGGATTTTCGGGAGACCATACAAACGGGGACGAATCGAACCGGAAGGATGGGTTTCGTTGACAATTTCTTTTGGAAGTAGCCCTGACTTTATCCACTTCAAAAGTAATTTTTGAAATTTTGCTTCACCTGAAGAAGTTCCATCGCATGTGTCAGCAGATCCAAGTTTAGTAAATTTTGAAGTATCTTCTAAGATCGAAGACATTTTAGTTATATAGTCAGCTCGATCTAAAATAACTCCTCCAGCACCTTTATCTGGTCTGGAAATTATCAAGTCATAATTATTCCTCAGAGAATTAACAACTCACTGATATTCTGCTTTTCATTTGGATTCAGCAGTTGCAACAGAGAAACTGGAAAAAGTGTGTGCGGAATTATTCAACTGGGCTTTCAAATTGCTCACCGCGTCAACAGAAGTAGGAGGCAGTCTTGCCAACTGAGCATAGAAAACCTCGAACTCGCAAAAAATCTTCTCCTTGTCAGGCATAGAGGGTGGAATGCAAAAGTCCAACCCTTGAGAAAGAACAAAAGATTCGAACTCGGTTAGTTCATGCGTGGACAGATTAATAATATTATTTAAATTTGGTTCAGCTGTAACTCCATATTTCTTTTGAACCAAACTTTTCAACTTGGCATCCTGCTTTGTAGACTATTTAATACACTGCCGTTGATGGACAAAACCCCCAAAACTAGAGAACCTAATCCAATCAAAAAATGAAATTGAATTCATATGAGAACATAGTAATCTCCTGGAATCACGCTTTAGACCAAGGCTTCTAGAAGAAAGATGTTGAATCCAATCTTTAATGAAGACAGACTCGATCTTCCAACCAGGATGTAACTAAGAAAGGTTTGTTCAATAAAAACGAATTCACGTGGAATAGATGGAATTAGTGCTTTTTTCTTCTTTGGTCTTGGGCCCATTGCTTTTTACAAAGTTTGTTTCTAATTTTGGTGCTGTTATCAAGACAGGTAGATATCACAGATATGCTGATACTCAGTTGTATTCTTCAAGTAAAATATGAAAAAATAAAGGAAACCATTTCGAACATAAAAGGTGATCTTTAACAAATTATGGGTTATTTTTAAAAAAATAAAAATTGTTTAAAATTAAACGCCGAGAAAATTAGATTTATTTTAATTGTATCTGGTGATTTATGTGGTGACGGTTTCTCGGAACTGAGTTCTTCGTACGTCGAAATCGACGGTAGAGTCATATATATATATATATATATATATATATATATATATATATATATATGTGTGTGTGTGTGTTTAGGCAGCCATCCTTTCATGTACATTTCATTGAAAACGACAGAGAAGGTGCTTTTATTTAGTTTTTTTATACAATTTTTAATAATTTTAATTAAGGCGATCTAATAATTTTTTCCTTTTCGGATGATAAATTATATAAAAACTGTCCGAATGTTCTTTTTATCAGAGTCATTTTCAATGATTATATTTTAACTGTTAAAATAAGAAATAGTTTGTTGTATGTATGTTTTATATATTTAAATTCGTAAATAATATTTGCCCTATTTAATTTAATAAAACATACAAACTATTTATTTTAACAGTTAAAATACAATCCTTGAAAAGGACTAAATGTATAGCCGAAAGTTATTGGAATTCCCTTTATTTCACTTATTCACATAAGATACTAAAATGAAAATTGAAATAGGCGTAGTGGTAAGCATCCACTAATCTCGTGAGATAAAAGTTAGCGACCTTTTTGGTCAAAATCAAGTCCTTTTGTGAGCCACATCTGTAGTGGCCAAACAGATCTTTTGCATGACACTCACTTCAACAGGTTTGACAGACGAAGCTGGAAAGTGGAATGAAGATCTGAAATTGCTCAATTTTCCTGGGTTTTCCGACTTCAAATTGTTGTTTTTGCCGTATTATGCTATCGTCAGGTAGTGATAATAGCGTAACCATTCCAGGTCATGCCTGCTTATCTACTTTACCGTCAGTATCCAAAAGAAATAGAGGGCCTTAAATTTGGAACTGGCTTTGTTGCATCAGTAACCGTAAACTTGTCCGTGTTGACAGCTAATTGCCTTCAGGGCTCCACTTTAGATTTTCTCTCCATTTACTTTCCTTAGACTTTTTCTGTCTGGATATGGCCATAATTCAATGGTCGGTGAAAATCGGGGAGAGACCCTATGGTGAGTAAGAGAAATGGCATTTCCGTTAAGTAATTAATATCTGAAGAACAAACGAAGCATTAACAGCTCTTGAAAGGAGGACTTGTCAAAATTACAGGCAATACAAAATTAAAACAAATGGCTTCGATTACTTCAATTAACAAGTTTTCGTGTCGATCCAAGTTTGAGCAAAAGACATTTATCAAAACGCTGCTTTGTAAATATTTCCTTCTTTTCACTTGTTATACATCATTAATGTAATCAGTACAATTGGTTCTCAAATATTAAATTATTTTCCAAAGTAATTACACCCAATGTGTCTCGTTTGCTCATATTTTATGAGTATTAATAATTCAATTTATTGGAAGAAAATTATTTCAGAACCGAAATTTGAAATTAAGAAGCCCCGTCTGACCAATATAGTCATTTAGAGGCATTAATATTCAATCTTTCTTTTATATCTTTATTAGAAAAGATTTAAATACAAGTTTTCATGATTTAAATGTCTTACGTCACAATTTACACTATTTATATTGTTTGGACTGTTGTCTTCATCTTTCTCATATTCCCGACTTTTCGGTCGTTGTACGCTCCGGTCTTCATTTGATTTGAATTTCGAACAGAACCCTTCAATTTCGTCCATCTGGGTATATTGTTATAGTTCCACATGCCATGCCTCTTCAGAATATCTGTTTCCCTTTTAGTAACTCAAATCTAAGTTTTTGTTCATCTCTGCTGTGGTCAGATATTGAGCTCACATCTCTTTGGTCAGTACACTTCAACTAACGCTTTTAGCTACTAGGCCATGTGTCCGTGAAAGAAGGCCGGGACGTACAACAGTTGGAACGTCATGAGTATGACAAAGATGAAAACAATTCTAACAATGTAAATAGTGCAATAGTTACAATAACTCCCCAGAATTATAGACAGATAAAGACGACACAAGATATTGTGAAATGACCGGATCATCTTCTCGAAGACGAACGAGATGTTAACTCCAGAATACCATTCCTAAGTGCATAAATTAAATACATCAGAATTTGAAGCCAAAATTACACTATCGATATAATTATTGGTAAAAAAAAATGGGTAATGTACGCGCAAGCCTTACTAAATTTTTAGTCAAACGCTTGTAATTATTAGGTGAAGTTAGACCTGAAATTTTCATTGTATAATAGCTTTTAAGAAACTCAAGTGACAAAGTTTGTAAAAACTTGGCTCGTATCGCTGATGTCCTCCCTTAAATATTCGAAATCAATATTCTATGATTGTAAGCGTTTTAGTCATTTCTTAGGCTACTGGCTTTGTTCACATTGTTGATAACACCAGCCAAATGCGTTCTCTCCCAAAAACTGTAACTAAGATCCGCTCAGTATAGTTGCAATATAAAACACATGTGGCCTTTTTGGGTGTTGGAAAAACAAATGGACCTCTAGCGGGGATTGGCTATCCGATCCAATAGACAAGCATACTAAAATAACCAGAAAATAACACTTCCTCTCTTTTTATCTTTCTGGAACTTTACAGTCTTTCACTGATGATTGGTTGGATGTTGAGATGTTTTTTTGTTTACATAGTCGTTCCATAATTGCTGCCATTTTTCTTTAATGATTCTGTTTATGGTAGGTCAGAAGTCGGTGTGTGGAACTTTTACATTAGAGAAGGCCATGTTCAGAGATTGCTTTGATATTTTGTCTGCTCTTCCATTTCCTTGTATGCCAATATGTCTCGTTATTCAGCATAGGACTATTACAGCATCTTTTCCCTTATAGAGTCAATCGTATTTAGTAATTTTTATATTAAGGGGTTTCCTATGTTTTATTCTTCAGAGCTGTGATTGCAGATAGTGAATCTGAGATGATGAATCTATCTGATGCACTGGATTCTATAATATCTAAAACCAAGTGTATGGCTGAGGCTTCTGCGCTGAAGATTGAGGCTTTGTCAGGCAATCTTTTCTGCCTTATGTTGTTGATGACAGCAGAGCTTCCAACTGTCCAACATTTTAGAGCTATCAGTGTATATATGCTTATTTGGATGAGCTTGGAGAACGTTATGGATTTTTTCCATGTAATCGGATAAGTTAGAATTAATTTTAGAGTATTTAGTAAGATTTAGCAACGTCGTAAAGTATTTCATTAACCGGGGTGGGGTTTTTGAGTTGGTGGTTTTAAGAATTAGGATTGGATTTATGTGATTTGCGGATAAAATTTTTCATGTAAATGGCCAAAAGTTTTGATAGCATTTTCTTTTTTATCAAAACAGAAAGGTACAGTGATGGGCAGGGTTAGATGAACAGGATTTGAGTTTTAGATAATATTGTAATGCCAGTTTTTCACGTTTTAAATAGATGCCAAAATGGCTTCAGCGTATAAACTTTCTATGACTGATGTCTTAATACGGCATGGTGAATAGGTCAAGGATTTCCGGGTCAACACATATATGAAACATCTGTAACCCAGTTTATAGAACTCTATATAGTTTTAGGAGTGATATACAGTCTGCTCCCCAGTTGGTGTTAGACACAACCCACAGGAATTGTTATGCTTTGAAGCATTTCTGTTTTATGTATTTTAAGTGGGGGATGAAAGTAAGTTCTTTTGTTTGTTTGTTTTTTTTTATCAAAACAGTTTTTCCTTCAAGTTTAAGAGTTGGATCATTGTGCCTTTTTTTATATTGCAGAAATGGATGCACTTTGTTTTGGTTGGGGGAGGATTTGAAACCATTTTCGATAGTCTATGAGTTCAATTTATTTAGACATACTTGCAGTTGTCCTTCTGCCGTGTGCATATTTTTTTATCTATAGCAGATCCGAAGGTCATCGACGTATAAGGAGCCATCGACACCTTGATTCAAGCAATTAATAATGTTGTTAATTTTTATATTAAAAAGTATTAACAGACAAGATGCAAGCTTTTAGGACTCATTCTTGGATTTTTGAGTCTAAGAGTGTTGACCCTCCCCGAATATTGAAACTTCTATAGAACAAAATGTTATTCATTAAATTGGGTAATCTACCCTTTAATTCAAGATTGTATAGGTTCATGTCTCCATTTTGTCTCATAGGCCTTTTCTAGATCGAAGACAATGGCTGTTGTGTGTGCTTTGTTTTAATATTTGTAAATAAACCATTAGTTTCGAGATACCAGTTCAATCTTTTATTTACTATTCTTTTTAGGATTTTGCATATACAATTTCTTAATGTTATGGGTCAGAATTTTGTTTGGCCCGATTTGTCTTTATCTGGTTTTGGTATAGGTATCACTGTAGCTTGTTTACATCTATTCAGTAATTTTCCCTTAAACCAGATCTCGTTAAAGATGTTTAACAGATATTTTAAGGATTTGGAGGGAGTTGTTTAAGAAATTCATAATGAATTTCATCTGGGCCAGCAACTGTGTTACGTGATTCGTTTATGGCATCTATAAGTTCATTTAAAATAAAACGATGGTTTTAATCTGTTGTACGAGTTAAAGTTCATATTTCCTTTTGCATCATGCCTAACGTTTTGGAATTACTGTTTGTAGTTTTCGCTTGAGGAATTTTTTTTAAAAGGTTTCAGTAAGTACATTTGCTATATTCTTTTTGCTTGTTATTTGATGTTATTTTGGGAAAAGTGATTTAGGAGGAGGTAATAGATTTTTCCCAGCGAATTTCTTTATATTCCAAACATTTTTTGGTTTCGTATTGAAGCTTATTTTAAGTGTAATTTTTTTTTGCAATCTTTTTCGAATCATGGTCTTTGATGTTTTTTTGATTCACTGATTTTTCGTACAGATTTTCTTGCAATTGCTATTAATGTTTCGGAGAGATATTTAATAGATTTTTTGCCATCTTTGTGGTTAAGTTTTTGAGAGCATAGGTTTTCATATTCACTCCAATCCGCTTTGTTTAGTTTCCATCGAGGGAGAAGGTTTTAAATTGGTTCTATTGTATATTTGGTTAGTGATCACTACCGCACGAATAGTAGAGAATTTGCCAATTGTAATCCATAAAAATAGAAGGCTCACAGTGTGATAGATCAATAGCTAAGTATATACCTGATGCAGGATGTAGATATGCTTACTAAATGGTAAGTCAAACGCATAAGTTGTTAATTACATATTCCAATATTTTCTATTTTTCGTTAGTTCTTGGATCCCCATCTAGCATTGTGACTTCAAGTCATTTAATAATATGAAAGGTTTCACTAGTTCTTTTATTAGTTTGTTTAGGTCAGTTTCTTTTATGGGATCGTACAGTGGGATGTAAATAGAGCAGATGTTAACGGTTCTATATAGAGTAGTTTTTGCAGCAACTGTTTGTAGATTGCTTTCAAAAAGTATTTTGCTTTGCGGGGGGGGGGTCATTTCTGATTAAGATCGATGCACTCCCAGACGCCCTCTGTTGAGGCTCATGTATGCAGTTATATTGGGTTTATTTTTATTTTATCATTAGTTCTTAGGAAAGTTTTTTGAAGGCAAATGACAGCGGGGAGTTGATTCGTTATGAGTAGGAGTAGTTCATTTATACTTGAATTTAGGCCTCGACAATTCCACTGAATACTTTTGCATCATGTTTATGCATTAGAATTTTTGCTTGTCCGATTTAGGTTAAGTGTCTATAATTTCTATGCTCTCAGATCTAATACCGCTTTGTTTCTTGTCAGGTTTTCTTCTTTGAAGGTCTTGTTTTTTTTTTTTATTTTGTTTCCTTTGTTTCTCCATTAGGTTCTTTTGACGATCTTTGTCTGAATGATGACCGTTCCATTATTTGAGATGGGATAGAGTTTTGTTCATCTATGTCGATTTTTCTTGGTTCTTCTATGATGTACTGGAATGTGTTATTTCTTTTATGAACATTTAAATTATTCGGATTGTCCTAATCTTTGTCGCCATATTTATTACGTTTCAGTCGTTATACGCTCCCACCTTCTTCAGGTGGTTGGAATGTCGAACTTAACCCTTTATTTCGCTCACAGGGGTAAACTGTTCCATTCCAGTTTATTGGAGCTGCTGCCATGTACCCAGGGTGGTAGTTACGTTATAGGGTACTACTTATACTGACCAATTCTTTATCTAATGTCTTGGTCGCCACTTACGACTTTTGCTCGATGTTGTAAGCAGCGGACCACCTGAAGAAGGCTGAAACGTTGTAATATGGCGACAAAGATGAGGACAATAGACCGAATAATGTAAATAATCTACATAATACCTCATAGCAGAAATATAGACAGATTCTTTTACGAATTTTTTTGATTGTCTTGTGAATGTTTGGAGGGTTCTATTTCTTGAAGGATTTTTGTAGTTTGGATTAGGGTTTTTGGCATTATTTGTTTCGTACTTATAGATTGTTTTATTTGAGGTTGACGGGATAAGATTTGTTTTTGTAAAGTGTGACGAGTGCGCTACACGTCCGATACTGTATGTCGGTAAAACGCGCCAGGCCGCGTTCACCGGTCCACTTTATATACTATGCCAAGGGCAGGTAACTGTCCCAGCTTGTTTCGTAGGGGCAGATAACTTCTCATCTACACATGACAGTGACCACGAGATGAACTGACGTGGTTATTTCACTCGTCGCAGAACCTGTGTGACTTTCTGCCCATTCTTGGGGACAACGGTCTGGGTGGTCGAGACGGCTTGGTGCTCCGTCGTGGGTCCTGTGTCATCGACGGTGTCGGGTACTCAGTTGCTATCTCGTCTTCATCCACGTCCATGTGGTCCCCGATTTCGTTTCCCATTCCGTTGTCGTGGAAGTTCTGAGTTCATACACGGGCCTGAGATTCCCGGTGTGGCGTGGGGCAGGCCGTCCACCACTGGGTAAATTTTCCGTGGGAACCGGCGGTTACGTAGCGTAGTCCTTCCGCTTCCATCTACCCATGCTTGGTATTGTAGGTTGTTTTTTTTTCTACAACCCTCCCCGTTTTTGTCCATCAAAAAACGCGAAACAAAATGTTTCTTTTGTAACCACGGACACATTTTAAGAGGCTGTCCCGGAAGTTTTCGATCATCTGGTTACATGACACTTTGTAATTGCAGGTTCTTGTGATTTTATGAATTTCTGTATATAGATTTGGAATAATTTTTCTCTCCGTTTCTGGTTGAAATGATTTCAAAATGATTAAGATCTCATTTCACAAAATTCAATCAAGAATTTGCAGAAACCCTGAATGAAAAATTTAAATTATCCGGAAGACTTTTAAAAAATCCTAAAATGACGAGATGAGAGTTATGAAATACAGAAAGAAGCGGAAAGAAATACTAGTTGTAAAAAAAAAAAAAATGGATTCTTTGAAAACCGAAAAAACTAAAACAAAAATAAAACAATCCGATATTTGGTAATGTAATAATTTCGTGGTCAGACAAAAACACGCGAAAGCCATTTTGATTCGGTCAAATTGGGAAGTAATTTTCGTCTGGTTGATTAGATTTCACGATTGGAGATAATCTCACTAAATTCGTTTGATGTTAATCTTATTTTGTGAATGGAAGTAAAGCGGAAAAAATAAAAATGATGGACATAATCTATCTTGCTCGTATCTCAATATACATAAAGAATGCACGACATTCATCCAAATTCTATCTGCTCCAGTAATCTTCTTACTTGGAAGTTTTGTTGATGGTTTACTTGGGTGTGTGGCCTAATTCACGTAAAACTTATCTATCTTATTTGTGCGTTTGTACAAGTGGCGTACAGGTGTGAAAAATGGACAAACTCTCTGCGGCATGACAGATCATTATATATATATATATATATATATAAAATCTCATACACTAATATTCCATGATTATAATTTATAATATACGTACACAAACAATTTTTAATCATTTCATCCTAAGCGAGGCGAAAATGCCACTAAGACGCAATAGTTTACGGGAGTGAAAGTACCCAGGAAATGTTTGAATGGACAATAAAAAGTCAGGAACGAAGGAATCTGAATCGACGTTGCGTTTAACTTTTGAAGACTGGTGTTAACAGGAAAGCAAACCGGAAGTGTTCAACAAGTGAGCTATGCTAGAAAAAAAAAATAACTTAAAATACAGCTGACGGTTACATGTAGTAATTTCAACAGTGTCATGATGAAAGCTAGTTGCCAGTTTATTACAGCGCTGAAAATCGTAAAGTCAGGTTAACAAAGTGAAAAGCTAATCAGAATGTAGACTATCTCACTTGACTTTGCTAAAAAACGTCTATAGGGAGCGTTCCTTCAGCCTATCTCAAGGCGTGCATTTATCTTCTTACTCTTTTACAGCTTTTCAACCCTGGAATTAAGATGGACTCGACGCACAGTTGTAACGAAACCAATAGTCTTGTGTACGTATTTCTTGACCTTTGAACTCCCTCACACACCGTTGTTACGTTAACAAACAAGTACATTTTTATTATAGCTAGTTTCAAGTTTTTCGTTTCATCACATGTAATTACTTTTGTAAATACATGTTTTGTAATTCCCGTTTGTAGGAGAGACTTTGTAAAGCACAGATAGAAGAGTAACTCCTTCGAACAATATTCGGTAAGACGCCGCTAATTCTCATATAACATGCATTGTCGTTTGTTTTATTTTTATTATTTTGCGTTACTCATTTTTACTTGGACTCGCATTGAGTCCGCCAATATTGTTTGTGGGATGAATTTTCCGGCCCGTAAATATTTACCCAGCAAAATATTGACTGCTGCAACATAATTCTGACTGAATACTTATCCAAGTATCCTAGAATTCCCATAAGATGGACAGTTACCATGAAAATATTTATAGAAAAAAATGACAGGGTAGCTAAGACGGTGGGTTAACCGAAGAAAAGATGCTAGGTTAAAAGGCAAGATTCTTTGGATTTTATGAAGAATCTCTAGATTCATAGCTGAAGCACCAGACGAGATGGCAACAATATTCACTGCACCATAGAATGTTAAACTTACAATTGTGCAAGATACATTTTGTTGAGAAAAATTGCTGAGCCGGACACCTGAAATTACAATAAAATGGTTTCGATACAATCGTTATATGGTTGATTAAAACTTAAAGATAATTAAAAAAAAAGAAACAAACATACAAAGAGACAGAAAGTAACAAATATTAAATATTTAATTTTTCAGACTAATGAATCTTTTCCGAGATAATCTATATGTTGATCTGAATAATCAGGAATTTCTCATTTTATTTTATAATGATCAAGATAATTATTAATATTATTGCCGCTTAGTTTCCCCTGATATTTTTAATATCCGTGTTTGAACTCAGTTACTATGCTACCAAAAATCACGAGCCAATGATTTACCCTTCAGGCCGTAGGGCATACCTCAAGCTAGAACTTTAGGTATTAAACGTAATGTACTTATTACCTCTACTGTTGCAGCAATTTTGCACTCTGTTGCCGTTTCTTGGAGAGAGCTAAATTTGACAGTAAAGCTTCACCAGCAGCGGCAGAGAAGGCGATTGAAGCCTAAATTCCTTGCATGTTATCAGGATGGACAGTCCTGAAAATGGCCAGAAGGCAAAATGGTCGAAACGCCGTCATGAAGTTAAGGACATGACTCTTAATCATCCCAGAATTACAGAGATTATTTAACGTTACCTGATAAGGTTTTTAATTTCGAAGAATGAAGTAGAAACTTCCCAGATGATTAATGTCATTTCAAGTAGGATTTGCCAAATTGAAAAAAAAAAGAAGTAA
The DNA here is from genome assembly GCA_903632075.3 of Acanthosepion pharaonis. NCBI lineage: Eukaryota > Metazoa > Mollusca > Cephalopoda > Sepiida > Sepiidae > Acanthosepion > Acanthosepion pharaonis. The sequence goes on from CAHIKZ030000354.1 coordinate 52,553, forward strand.
AAACGAAAATCTGCTTCAAAGATGGCCATGTGAAAGAATTAATAGCAGCGCGATTCGTTGCGAGAGGTCAAATATTGTAGGTTGTTAGGAAAACATTGTTCGATTTTAGAATAAACCTTTTGGTTTGGGGTTTTTTTTACGGCATATCAACCTCAATGGGTTATTTAATGCCGATATATAATATATTTTTTCTTTCAAAAATGTATTGCTAGTACAGTGTAACCCGGTTATAAAAGACCCGGATATAAGAGAAACCCGGATATAAGAGATTTTCTCTGGTCCCAAATTAGAGCCTGTGTTAATGTATATAAAATAAACGAAACCCGGATATAAGAGACTTCTTCTCAGGTCCCGACAACTCTCTTATATCCGGGTTACACTGTAATACTTCTGTTAATATATTTTCCTCAAAATTTTATAGCTGGTAATATTTTAAAACATGTGTTGCTGGTAATATTTTTTTTCAAAACGTATTGCTGGTAAGTTTTTTTTCTTCAAAAATTTATTTCCAATTATAATTTTTTTTTACAAAATATCTCTGGTATTAATACCTTTTTTTCACACTTTTATAATTTTTACCTCAGTTTCGGGTACTAACTATTTTCCCATAGCTGGGGCACCAACAGATGCTACCACCCCGGGTAAGGGTGGACTTGGGAACACCAGCAATTAAGCGGTGGTTTCACGCTTGTCAAAACCACCTGATCAGAGTCCTTCCTGCTGGATGTAGTTTATCGCCTTACCCTGGATGCGGACGTAGTTTATCGTCACGCCCAGGACGGGATAGGAAAATGGGATGCGTTTACTTTTCTCTAAGTGTTTAACTTTGGTCATAATACTTCTCATACTTCTGCCAACATACACATAGCATAGAGTGAAGGATCGAATATTACAGTGCTGTTTTTCTGAAGTCTCGCAGTCGGGATAAGAATCTTGCAGGTCAAGGTTGTAAGATCAAAGTAGTAGAGGATATCCTTCTGCAACTGACAATATCCGGAAAAGTAGCCGGAAAACAAAAAAAAAACGTTAAAATGTCAGAGAAAGGTCCCAGATAATGGTGTCAGAATTGCAACAATCTGGGACCATCAAAAAATAGCATGGTGAAGCATGGTGAAGATAAATGGATTTCATGTGAACAATGTAAAAGCCAAAGAGAACAACGTTTTGAGGTGTATTCTATACTGTATCCACGAAATCCGAATGATTATTTATAGATCGAATAGTGACTTGAGAAATGGATCCTTTATGACAATCGTAAACGATCGTCTTAATGGCTTGATCATGGCGAAGCACTTTCCAAAGCCCAAATTGCAGCAACGAAATATTAAGATGTCCGTTTGGTGGTCAACCATTTGCGTTATCCATTACGGCTTTCTGGAATCTAGCCAGAGAATCACTCCCGAGGTTTACTATCAGCAACTGGATGGAATGCACATTCAGTTAAGCAAAATGCGCCCAGCACTCGTTAATCGACGGGGTCCAATTCTTTTTCATAAAGCTCGGTCAGGTGTTACCAGGATGACACTGGGATGCGGGGCACTGGCGTATCTACCATATTCCCTGATCACTCGCGCATTACCACTCTTTCAGCCAAAAGACCATCCATAGAAAAAAAATGAAGCAGAAATTTCACTCAAAGATTTATATTCGTTCAAACCTTGAGTTTTATCGTAGAGGCATAAATAACCTTGTAACTCATGGCTAAAATATATAGATGTCCAGGGTTCCTATTTTGACCTATATTGTAACACTTTAACTACACCAATTCAAAAAAAAGTGGATTCTAAAATCGGATATTTTTCGAACAATTTAAGTTACCTATACACAAATATAGGTAAACATTTCAGCCTCATCAATAAATATCGCGAATTTATTGACATGGCAGAATTTAAATATACGAGAAGAAAATGCGACACGGAAATCCGAAGGCGTATCGAGAGAGCGAGAAGCTAAGCTAATTATTAAGAAACGGGAAAAATTTCGTTAGCTACAAAGAAAAAGTGTACTGAACTGTTACGTAATATCAATTTTATATGTCAGTGAATTCTAAAAATTCATAAATTAAGACACTTTAAGAAACAAATATTCTACAGAATGATGGTGAGAATATCATGAGTATTGTGAACTAAACAATGTGAGACGGGACAAAGTTTTCGAAAAAAGAAACAAAAAAGGTACTTAGAATTACGGTCGGAATTTCTAGGGCACGTATTGAGGAAAGTAGGTTGGAAAATTTGATACAAAGGGCAAGAAGAATAGAAAGGAACAAAACGTAATGTGTAGCTAAATGAATGGCAGAACAGGGTTTAGGAGAGATAAGAATAAGACAAAACTTACTGGGCTACAAAGAACGAGACATTGTGGAGAGCCATGATCGCCAACGTCCTGAAGGAACACTGCACGTAGAAGACATGCATTTTATAAACACTGCAGTTTTGAATCTAAGATGCTTAGATGCAACAAATTTCTTAATATCCAATCTATACGCATTTGCATTTTACATGCTTATTAATGTTAACTGCCAGTCGGCTTTTGTACGGAAACACTGGCGTGTAAGAAACGTACACAATTCCCTAATTGTTTGATTTTCTTTATAAGAATCGTCTTTATCAGAAGTCAAATCAAGATTCATGAAGACACTACTTTTTTGTTAAAAGAAATCGATTCATCAAACTTTTAAATTTTCATTATCTCCTGTGTACAACGCTGGGTCCTTCGTGTCGTTTCTTAAGACAATGTCGGAGATTACTTCTCGATGTAAATAAAATCGTGCTGCATTACATTGAACCAGAAAAAGGGTGTAATCTCTAACCTGATCTTTTGGTAAAAATAGAACTAATGATAGATTAAAACAGCAGACATCGTAGTTTTAAAAGACTTCAGAGTTTCAAACTTTAGTGTATTTGATCATGGAAAATAAATCCTCACTATTTTCTCCATCTACATATAGAAAAAAGATTTGAATATTAGTATTAACTGTGATAATGCCGGGGGCCATTTTGATGTATTTCCAAAAATTCGGAAATATTAAAAACGTTTATAACTAAGTATAAACAATGTTGAAAATCATTCCAAGTCGACTGCTGCCCCGAGCAGGAGAAATCGTCGCTGAAGAATAGACTGGATTTAAATAAGAGAAGCACTAAATATTCAATCTGATTTCTATGTGAAAAATACTTAAAATGTACTCAAAGCACCAACAAAACCTTTACCGCCTCTTTATAGACTTAAATAAAAAGGAACTCTGACAGAGTTTGGCACAACATAAGAATGTAGACAACAACGAATGATAACATTGGGAGAAAGTATTAATTCCCTCGTGCCCCGACTAAATGAATTTCAGCGTGCGACTAGATTGGCATCTAGGTCCCACCCGTTTACGGTTGAAATAGCTAAATGCAACTGCCACTTTTACAGTTATTCTCGCACTTCTCGCCTGTGAAACTCGTTTACTTGCTTCCATGATAACGACAATCTTCAATTCAACGTCAATCGCTATCTTGTATCCCGTTCATACTTTGTCCTTTCTTCAATGCTCAGTCTTTTTTTCTCACTCTGTAACCCTCCTGCGTACTAGTGGCATTTCTGCCTTGCTTAGGGTGAAATACTTTAAAAAAACAAACAAAAAAAAACAAAAAAAAAAAAAAAACAAAAAAAACAAAAAACAAACAAACTGGATTCGGTTGAGATAATTTCAAAATAATGCAGGGTGACCCCCCAAAAACGGGAATTTTTGAAGTGCATATTGCCAGACATGAGCAAGTGGCAACACTGCGAGACAGTGACCTTGAGCAAGTAAACATTTCGCCATTTAGAATTCAAGATGAAATTCACAGTATCCCAACTGAGATGTTGCAGCAGTCAATGAGAAATTTCAACAGCAGATTTCAAGAATGCATTCGTACAGGAGGACGCCATCTACAGGACGTAATTTAAAAAAAAAAAAAAAAAATTAGAAATTCCATCATTGTTTCATAAATTGCACATTTTAAGTTTTCAATGACTATGAATAAAATATTTTTCTTCCATCACTCTTGGTTTTATTGGATTGTTAAAAAGTTCCCGTTTTTTCTTTGGTCACCCTGTATTAAGCTCCCTCACCCTAGTGCGTGCACATCCACCAGGCTGTATCTCTTTCGAGAGGGGGGCTGGAGTCATTACCTGGCGCCTGAGGCGTCTCCAAAATATGGAAGTGCCGAGAAGGGCTTGAGAAATTTTTTCACGGTATTGCCGTTAAACCCACTTTAACAGAGCTTATCTCACATTCGGTAGCGACGTAAATGCACTGAAATATCCATATACTATCCAGCAGGTGTATGATAAGGTAAGCAGCGCTGTTACGTCCCAGTGTTCCGTAGGAAAGTGGTTCGATACATCAGTGAGTATACGCCAACACTGTCTTCTGTCCCCTAAGCTGTTTAACAGCTTCATGCATCATGATAGATGCCCTCAATGAATGCCAGGGCATAATCAGCATCGGAGATCGCAATGAAACAACCCTTCGTTTTGCAGAGGACATAGATGGTCTATTAAAGAAGAAGGATCTGAACATAAGAACCTCCATATATGGCATAGAGATTTATGTTAAAAAAAAAATGACGAACAATGAGAAATGACGTTCAAGATAGATACAAGCCAGAGGGCAGAAACTTATCCAGAAGAGAAACAAGATTCAAGAATCACCAACAATGGCAAATGGATCAAAACTAAGAATAACCTCTAAAAATTGAAGTGCATAATGTTACGTGCATCGGATTTCTAAGTCTTGTTGTGCGCCTGCTAATCTTAGACATTAATAGCAGAATTACAGCGAAGAATCCAAAACCTAGAACGGAACGACTACAGAAACATTCTAGGCATCTTACGTCAGTCGCATGACAAGTTTCACAGCGAGAGACATCGGACAAGGCGACCTCACAAGTTGAAATGGTATTGACCATTATAAAAGCCAAAAAAACTTCAAAATACAACTCTACAAGTCAGCACTTTAGGCAAAAGAGGCAGACAAGAAAAAATGGGTTGGTATCCTTATATGCTGTAAAACAAAATAAACCAAATTTCTTTACAGTCAATAAACCTCAATATAATATTTAATGCCGAGAAGATTTTTATGATATGTACGCATGAATAAAATATATATTTTTTAAAGAAATCAACTCATAGAGCAGGTTTCATTGACGTATTTTTAGAAATATGGTTTTTGTCGAGAGTCAAGTATCTTGCTGGTAATATTTAAAAAAAAATGTATTGCTGGTATTTTTACTATAAAAAAATATTTTTACACGTTCGTAGTGTTTTGACCTCAGTTTATTTTTTCAACTATTTTCCCATAGCTTGGACCTGTGGTGAACAGCTCCGTAGAAGCAAGCGAGCCAAAGTGGCTTGCATCTGGTGTATAGGAAAATAAGGGTCTTACCTCCACGTGCGGCACGTGACATCAGCAAGTTTGCTTCATGAAAATGGCATTACTCTCCCGTCCAGCCATTCCAGCATTATGTGCCATGATGAGGGTTTTTTTTGTACAGTTTGGAATGCTTCCACCAATAGAAAGTCGTGTGCTGATTGGTCAAACTGGAGGAGGCAATTTGCCTGTGTAACCAAGAATAACAGCGAAGAACGCTGATTGGCTGGGGAACCGCGGTGTTGGCCTGATAAAAGTGCTAGAGCCGTGAAAAAGGGGACAGAAACGTTGGCTATACGTAGTGACGTGTGAAGAAAGCGAGGACAGTGAATTGAACCAGCGATATTGTGATTTGTACAAGTGACGTTGAAGCAATACAGACTTATTTAAACTACAAGCTATTTCGGCATTTTCTCTAATCATGGCGGACAGATGTTTCGATATCAGGCTGATACCTGAATTCAGTGGAGCTGCTACCGATCTACCAATTGTAGAATGGATTGAAAATGTGGAGTTGGTTTGTGAACTTTGCGAGATGAAGAAAGTCGAGCGGGTATTGCCACTGCGCTTGCGCGCCGGGGTTCTCTCTTTATATCGGCAACTGACAAAGGAGCAGAGGTCAGATCCAGAGTAGATTAAGCAGGCTCTTATAACTGCATGTGCGGTGGATTCATTCACTGCGTATGATCAGTGTGTCACGACGATTTCGGCCAGGGGAAACGGTAGATGAATTTTTAGCAGAGCTGAAACGGCTAGCCTTGTTGGTTGGCGGACAACTGCTTGAGCGATGGATGACGTGTGCCTTCGTTTCTGGACTGCCGCAACAAGTTAAGCAACTTCTCCGTGCATCATCCAGAATGGACACTATGACGTTGGACCAGATCCTGTCTCGCGCTCGGGCCGTTATGACCGATAGCAAAGAGCCGGATGAGTCAGTTGCCGCAGCAGCTCAACAGATGAATATAGCAGCTCAACGGACGGGCGGCATTGTGTGCTTTAATTGTTTTGGTCCCAACCACCTGGCAAAGGATTGCAGGCAAAGCTACTCGGAGAAGACAGCTACCCAGACCCGAAGATTCCGCCACGGGATACGGTGTTTTCGGTGCAACAAGGATGGGCACATTTCCTCAGAGTGCCAGGGAAACGGACCCGTGGAACAGACGTCAGCGCCGGTCTTTTCTCCAAGCAACTAAAAAACACGGCGCTACCTATCAATGAGATGGCCGTAGACGGAAAGAAGTGCACGGCCCTGGTTGATTCCGGGTGCTCACGGACGTTGGTGAGCAAATGCGCATGTCGCAATTGGTGACCAATGAAGACGCAAGTCCTAACTGCCGACGGTAAGGCACTAAAATACCGTGGACAGGGCAATATTGCATTGTATGTTAGTCGTGCTCAACCAGTGTACATTGATGCCCTAATTGTGGACGGACCACTACTTGGGTTCGATCTTAAAGAATTAAGAGGAGTGCACATCAATTCCTCGGGAGAAGGAAGTAAGCCCCAATGTGCTGCTATTTTTATCATTGAACCCGACTTTAGTGTGGAGTTCGACCGTCATAACAAAGTATGGATAGCCTCATGGAAGTGAACCAATGGACAACCGCCTATAACCCTGAAGAATAGAGTGGCGGAATATTCAGTACCTGACGATGCACGGGACGAATATGAAAGGGAACTGCAGTCATGGCTGGATAATGGATAGCTGCGACCATACCCCGAAGACGAACTTGGTCCACCGAAGTGTCTAATCCCATTAATGGCAGCGATACAAGAGAGCAAGCAGAAGGTCCGTCCAGTACTGGATTACCGCGAGTTGAATGGTTTTGTAGAACCATACACTGCTAACTTAGAGGTTTGTGTACATAAGTTGCGAGAATGGCGACGATTGGGAGCCGATGTATCTTTGTTGGACTAGCGGAGGGCGTATCTGCAGATACATGTGGAGAAGGCAGCTAGAAAGTAGTGCTCTATACCGGAGGCGGTTTACTGGTATAACGTTACACCTAAAGATAATCATTCGCCTAGCACTGCACCAGCTGATGCACTTTATAGGTACCATACCCGTGTATGGGGCATCGTGTCTATGTCCCCCATTGAATCGCAGAATATTCAAGGAGCATATGAAGTGGGAGACGTCGTTTGGGTGAAAACTCCACATGGGAGGTGCACGACTAAATTTAGAATGGGTCACGTGACTCAGGTTAATAGCCCACAGTCAGTGCACGTTGATGGAGTTCCACGTCATGTAAAGGACTTGCGTCCCTTTATGGGAACGGTCCTGACAGATACACAGGACAGCGATTTTGAAGAGAGAGAGCGGTTATTAAATGAACGTGACATCAGCACCTTTGTTTCGTGAAAATGGCATCACTCTCCCGTCCAGCCATTCTAGCAGTATGTGCAATGATGAGGGTTTTTTGTACAGTTTGGAATGCTTCCACCAATAGCAAGTCGTGTGATGATTGGACGAACTGGAGGAGGCAATTTGTCTGTGTAATCGAGAATAACAGCGAAGAACGCTGATTGGCTGGGGAACCGCGGTGTTGGCCTGATAAAAGAGTGCTGGAGCCGTGAAAAAGGGGACAGAAACGTTGGCTATACGTAGTGACGTGTGAAGAAAGCGAGGACGGTGAATTGAACCAGCGACATTGTGATTTGTACAAGTGACGTTGAAGCAATAGACTTATTTAAGCTACAGGACCCTAACAGGTGCTACCTCCCCGGGTCAGGGAAGACATGGGAACCAGCAATTAAGAGGTGGTTCCACGCTCTCAAAACCACCTGATCAGAGGCCTTGCTTTTGGATGTAGTTTATCGTCATACCCAGGACACGTTGGTTTATGAATTTGGTAACATTGATTGTGAGTTCAATCTCTGAGTGAGGCAGTGTATTTGCACACAGCGGAAACGGATGAGTAATAAATACTAAGAAAAAGAACAAGACATGCCGTTACTTGAGCAGGGAAACGAGAACAGCCTACCCCCGTAGATTAAATAAAGGGTTCAGTTCGAATTTGTAGGAATGACAGAGGGAACAATGGCAGAGACGTGATATTTACGCCATTTATATTCGGACTAACTTCCGTTTAGAATCGCTTTTGAATTATTAAAAGATCTCCAGATAATTTTAGACACAAACTGAAGATTTTAGAACTTTTGAATGAGTAGACTACAATTATTTTATAATCTCTGCTACCCTATTCTTTTGTGTTCCGTGACGAAATCCATTTATCTAAATATGCGTGACGTCTCACTTCAGGATGTTGGCGATCGTGGTTCATCACAATTTTCTGTACTTTGTAAGTCATAGTAAATTTTACTTTTTCTTTGTTACTAATAAACCGTTTTGCCACCGTTAGGTAAGTTATGTGCCGTTCTCCTTTATCCCTCTTGCCTTCGATATGTCATGTGTATGTCAAACTTTCCAAGCCGTTTTTCCTCATTATGGGCTCTATAAATTTCAACGTTCTCTTCTTTTAAAGTCTGTGTGGGGATAGTACAGCATTGACTGCCAGATAGGAGGACCGATATTGATTCGGTATATTTTTCTTTGTTTCTAACAAAATTTTACTGTTTCGTAATACTTTGCTTCGCTGCTGCAAGGCATTTTTCAGTAATGTGAATGACCAAGAGCAAACCCATACCAATTTTCAGCCATTTTAGTGTTTGCTAACGAATCGCAACATTAATTGTTCTCGCAGTTTCGTTCATGTCGAATGCTTCTCGTTGTTTACCGGCCACACTTAATGTAACACGAAGCCAAGTATTAAGTGATACGGCTACCACAGGAAATCGTTTTTTCCTCACAGTAATATTACATCGGCCTAAATACGAATTTGGATTACCAGTTACATTTTCCCACCTGTTTAAGCCAACTCTTCTAGGTAGTATGTCCCTTCGCAACCCTTGAATGTCTTTAGCTCTGAGTAAAGGGAATTTTTGTTACCTATTCGAAACCTTGTTCTGCCATTCAGAACCTCGTTCCGTACGTTATACAGTTTTCCTGTCCCTCCTGCAGTCAATATTTCCATTACAAGGTAACCCACAAAAAATAAATAAAAAAATTTATATTTGCTAAATGATTAAAAAAAAAAAAAAAATTACATATTTTACTATATGAATGAACTAAAAAAAAAAAAATAAATAAATAAAATAAAAATAAAACAATTTTTTTAACCATTTGTTCTTCCAGGATGCCGCAGTTATCAAATTTACAATGCTATTTGATTTTTCTCTTTACAAAAGTAGATTCAATTTGGGGACAAAAAAAAAAAAAAAAAAAAAATAAAAAAAAAACTTTGGTATAGTTCCTTAGTTTGAACACCACATCTAATACGTGCTTTTCATGTTTTAAGCTATTAAATTTCTATCCTTTGTTTCAAATAACAAAAATAAATAAATTGTATCAATTTTTTGTGGGGCACTGTACATTAAAGAAATTGTATTAAAAATGTAACTGCATTTATGGACTGCACCCTATAAATGCATAATTCTTTTTCGCATATACATACGAAGTTACGAACAAGTACACTACTTATGAAGAAACAATGCTTTACATTTCGTATAAATCGGCGCACAAAATATGTTTATAAGCAACCATAGCTGAGTATATCTACGTTGCAAGTATTGAACCTGTAATTCAAAATGGAGGCCAACACGCGAAAGGTGAAAACAATTATGAACATTTTTTTCATTGGAATTTCTAGCTTAAAACAATCATTTAAGAGAACGATAAATTATATTGAAACCGATTTTAAAAAAAAAGCAATACATTTTTGCCAATTCTCAATTGAAATATAGCAATTTTCTTATATGTCTTTATGAAGTTTTTCTTTTTAGTGAAAACAAAACAAAAAAATCGAGAGAAACACATTTATATTATTTCTCTAAGGATTAATCAGGAAGAATAAATAACGTATTGGTCTGCAGAATTGAAAAATAAAGGTTTCCCATTTTTCAAATCATTTCCGCCCACCATCAAACACGCATCGATGCCGGTGGAAGCAGTCACTTATACGTTTTTAATTTATCAATACATTTTCTATGCGTCTATTTCGGTAACAAAGCTGAATAAATGTATTGGGTCTATTTTATAGTGTTTTTTTTCTGGATATTTGAAATATTTTATTAAAAACCTAGTCAGTAGTTTCTGTAAGAATGGACAATTTACAGTCTAAGTGGAAATTAAGTCGTATTGCGTTAAATAAAAATGTTAGTATTCACAAACAACGCTATTTTTTCAATCATACTTGAAAAGTTAGAGAAAATTGATAGAAAATTACATTTACAACCTGAAAAGATTCTTTGAGTGCGTGTGTGTCACTATATATATATATATATATATATATATTTGACAGAGAGAGAGAGAGAGTGTGTTTATTGGATTCCCCTTGACGATAATCACAGATGGCACGATATTTGAAAGATTCTCTTTGGCAGCAATAAAATATTCTCTTGTTCAGCAGGCATATAAGTACCTTAGAAAAACATACTAAAATGATGCTATGGGTACTTTCAAGTGGTGCCATGTTTAGCAAGCTTGTTCCCCCTCGAAAAGATATGACCGATTAGCGAGTTCGATCCTCACTGGATGCCCTACACTTTAGGTAGGGTGCCACCTCTAAGCTAAGCCTAGAAAATCAATTAGGGCACCTTGATGTAGTGAGATCGAACCTCACTACGTGCTCCACATATTTGGCCTTGTGCCACATTTAAACAATTCTTAGAAAATCATTTCTTCGATCCTCACTGGGTGCCCTATACTTTCGGCTTTGTACGACATCTGTGCTACACTTCACCATATTCAAGGAGGCTTTTAACTGTTCACAACTTTAACTGTTTCATTTTTGAGACACGACCGTTTAAAAGATTACTTGTTTCTTTATATTCCTTTTTCTTGTAATTAATTTTGCATGTACACATATGAGTCCGCCAATATAGTTTGCGGGACAAATACACCAGAAACCGCGAAATATTTACTGAGAAACATCGACACCTAACAACAGAAGCGGTAATTCTCGCAACAATATATGTATTTTTTTAATAATCGTATCACCCCATGCAAGGCAGTAAAGCCACAAACGGCACGGAAGAATTAGGAACAGAAACAACAATGAGTGGGAAGAGTAATCAGGAGGAAAGCAGAGAGCGAAAAGAAAATTAGCATAGAGCATCTCGTTGCTAGTGTAATACTGGGCTTAAATAAATAAAAAAAGTCTAGTATCATAGCAAAGAACTCATCCGAACAATTACCGTAAAAGTATTTATAGGAAAGATACAGAGAAAAACTTTATGGTGGTGGGAAAGTGACTGAAGCTGAGCTGCCAGATCAGGGACAATAATATTGCTGATTCTTTGGATTTCAAGGAGATGAAGGTAAATGGCAAGAGCCCAGTAACATATATTCTAATCATGGACGAAATGTAGACTTATCGATATGCAAGAGAGAAAAATGGTCTCGTACGACACCGTCAACCAATTTTCTTAGCAGCTGATCCCAGCAAAGGATTCAATAGTTTTCTACTCCATTTCAGCTGAGAACATCAGCCCGAGAAGAGTCACATGTAACACGAAGAGCAAGTATTGACAATCAAGATGATAATTCACACTATAAACAAAAAGGTTGGGAAGGAAGCCCATATCAGTATTGGAAAAAGCAACAACGGCTACTTGATACGATAAACCTATTTTGTGAAATATTGTTTGAATAGAGAGATTTTAGAAATTTAACCTCTCAGTCAATGAACACCAAATCTTTCAAAAGAAAACTGCTAATATTAACATTCTTTTTTTAGTGTTCATTTCATGAATTATATTTATCGTTTCAGTGGTTAAAAAGAGCGAAATGTCAGTGATTTTATAATAGTAAAAGCGTGAATGTTAATTTCCTTGCATACATTTTTAAATTAATCTTTTTTTTTTTTTACCATCTGGCATTACGGATTCAGTCATTTTGCCATCATGAGATGGCCTCTTCGTGTCTTTCCTATAAATAATTTTATAGTAATTGTTCGGAGGAGCTTTTCGCTACGGTACCTCTTTGAGGAGAGTTCCTTTTTCTGACGGTGTACGACCGGTGCCTGACGCCAGACGTCTTTGCGATTGATTAAGAACTGTTTTTTGATTTCAACCTTTGTTCACGTTAAGTTCTTTTTATTTTAAATTTACGTTCCGTTTATTGACTTTATTGCCAAAAGTTTGATTTGATTTTTCTTTCTTTCCCTCCCCTCTTATTTTTTTTACTTTATCCCTTGTTGTTTCTTATTATTAATTTTCATTTTCTTTAATACGTATTTTTGAGTTTTAATTTTTTCCTTTTATTTGTTAGTAATTTCCCCACGCCAAACTTTATTTTTTCATTGTTTATTTTGCCCCTCGTAAGACTTCGTTTTTCTTTGTTTACATTTTTATTTCTACGTGTTTTCATTGTTTCTTTGTTGTTCTCGTTGTAAATAACTTATTTATTCTGTGTTCCTTTATTTAAGTCTTTCCTGTGTTTATTGTAATTTTTTGCATTTATTTTCCGCATTTATTTTTCTATTCGTTAGTTCTTCTTTATTTTAGTTTACGTGCTTTCGTTCGTGTTTGTGGGCTGACTAGAATCTTCTAGTGGCAGCCATATTGTATTTGTGAACTCGTTTGGCATTTTTTTGTTTCGTATTTTTTGTTGTATTATTGTAAAAAAACGATACCTTTTGTTTATTTCCCGTCTTAAATTGTGATTTTCTTACTCGCCTTTTTGTAATTTGTAATTGTTAACCGTTTTTATTTTCAACGTATTTTGTCGTTTTAACGTACGTATTTTTGTAACTTATTTTTTCTTGTTTAACTGTTTATTGTTCTGTATCGTTAAATTTCTTTTGTGATTTAATTGTATTTATATTGCTTTTTAAATTATACTTTTATTTGTTGTTTGTTTCTGTTTTATTTGAGAGAGAAAAAAAAGGAAAAAAAAATTGTTATTTTAAAATTGGTGCCAAGAGAACTGTTAAAAAAAACCTGTTTGGGACTAAAAAAAAGAAAAATGACCCCCCCCCCGACAAATTACCCGATAAAGAAGAAGAAATGGCGACGGAAGAGTCCTCAAAATTAGAGGATAATCAATTCCTCCCAAAATGAAAAAGATAATAGTCCAGAAAAAAGTATGGTGGCCAGCAATGGCCAAAATGTAGACCAAGAATCCAGTTCAAATTACCAAAGTACGGTGGCCGAAAGTGGCCAAAATTCTTCTAGTGAGACAACCAAGAATAATGACGTGAATGAAGCGGCCGGAGAGACGCCCTCATGTTGGAAGTCCCCGCCGAAATGCAAAAATCAACATTACGGAGTTCCTCGAGAGGGCCAAGAGCTACGCATATCTGGTGACAGCAGATGGGCTCTTGCCTAATCCCGAGGAATTGAAAAAGGTTGAAAAAAGAATTGTGTCAGTCTTTGTGATCGACAAGCGTTCGCGCAAGATGTGTCGACCCACAAAAGACTGTAATTAAAGCTTTAAATTCTCTGGGCATTAAACCTCAGAGGGTTGTGAAAGGAAAAGGCTATTTTATGTGGGACGTACTGTTACCCACGCCTGCTGACTGAAGCTGCTGCGACTCGTGATCTCATCACCAAAGACATTATTCTGAGGACAGAGTATGAAGGCAGGAGCAGGACCACGTATCAGTGTATGAGGTTCCTCCTCAGATTGTCGGGGAGCACTTGGCCGCTTATCTGTGCCAGTTTGGACAGATTCTCAGTGCTTCCTCAGATGATCTGACCGGGGGGGTGGAGCTTCGAGATTATGATCAATCAGGATGCCTTCCGCACCATCCCCAACTGTCTGGATGTAAAGAGCCAGAAGATGCCGATAATTGTGACGGGTCGGAAACCGGCATGCTGGAAGTGTGGAAAGACTGGTCACCTTTCCTCTTCCTGCACAGAGATGAAGGCCTCTGATGTTCTGGCTCCCGCCCAACCAAATCCCCCTTTGGCCGAGTCTACAAAATCCGTCTCGCCTGTAGTGGGCATGCCAGCGACCGGGACCGGTGTGGAAAATCCCCCGGTTGGGTCCAAATCTCAGCCCCCATTCCCAGAAAAGCCTTTGCCCACCGCTAATGCGGTTAGGGAGAAGGGAGAGGGGGAATGGCAGGTCGTTGGTAGGTCTAAAGGGAAGATCCAGGCAGCGGAACCTCGTTCCACATCTAAGACAGGAAAAGGCACGAACAGCCCCACTCCCTCAACCAGCGCAAAGGGCGATTCTCCGGCCCGCTACTCGGATATGCTAAGAAGCAAAATGATTCAGTATGAACCATCTTTTGAGAAAAAAAGAGAAATTGCTATAACTAAAGGAGGCTCTAAAGTCTAAAAGACAAGCTTCGGAGGGGAAATCCAGCAACTCTTTATCGGCACCGACTTCCCCTTCCACTAAACATTATCCCATGGTCCCTCCCCCTAGTGTCAAAGCAGTAAGTCGGGTAACATCTAAAATGACCACTCTTAAGAAAGGTTCTGTGACAAAACCTTCATCCAAAAAAATCAACTCCCATTCACTCCCCCTATGCAAACTCCCATTCATACACCAAAAAAACAGGAACAAAATAGATGACAAAGAAGCCCATCTTCCGATACATCTGAGTCTACAGTGGAAAAAAAGATTAATGCAAAACCTCCATACAATACAGGAGAAGACGTGTGCCGCGTTTCCAAAGAACAGGAGGAAAAGGCACTAATGCATGTTAAAAAGATGAAACATTTAAAAACATTATTAAACTTCCGCAAGATAAAAGACCTAGACGTTGAAAACCCCCGAAATTTCCCAAAAGCAAAAAGGGTTTTAACTGTTGTTAGATCTGGGCCTGCCGCCCAACAAATCTGGGCCATGATGGCGGAGGCTAACGAAACTTTTGGCGTATTTCCGCACATGTCATGCTTTGATGACGACAGCGTCAAAAAACTGCAGCAATTTTGTTCAGGGAGGTACCCAATTTTTGTTCACCCCTCCCTGTATAGATCATCAAAGCTAACATTCCCCTTGGACATTGGCACCATCAAGAGTGAGATGAGTACAGTCTCAATGGGAGAGGCCGTCGGTGTCCTGACCCCGGCCATGTTCAATGCAGGAGAGCAAACCTAATCGGTTTCATCATGGCTCTCTGGTTAGCAAGTGTGAATGCCCGAGGCCTGAGGTCGGAGTCTCGCAGGGCGAGGCTCTCTCGCGACCTTCAGCGTCTCGGGGTGAATATCTGTTGTGTGCAAGAGACCCGTTTTTCTTCTCGTGACTATGAGAACATTCTGTCTAGGGGGTTTTCCCTCTATTCAGCATGTTTTGATGGACGCTCAAGGGGTGTCTCTTGGCTGGTGAGCAAGTCATTGAAGGCTGCGTGTGTTCTTGTCTTCGCGGATCCGGCGGGCAGGCTTTGCGTGCTGGACGTCACCATAAAGGATAAGGCTCTTCGTCTCATTGGGGTTTATGCGCCCAATGTCCATTCTGAGCGGCCTGTTTGGTTTCGGCGGATCGAGCCGTTTCTGACGACATCACGTCGGGTAGTTTTAGTGGGTGATTGGAATGCCGTCCTTGATCCCGATATAGATCGCATAGGGACAAATTCGGGTACTAACAACCGGGACGTGAAACCATTTCGGGACTTTATCGACAAGTTTGATCTTGTCGATAAATACCGGAATGAACACCCTCGGGAGGTAGTGGCGGCTCGGCTAGTTATCTAGACCGAGTCTTAGTTAGGAGAGTCGATGTAGGGCTCTTAGGGTGTCCAAGTTTCCATGAGATAGATAAGCCTAAGGTTAGGATGGCTGGCTACTGGAAATTAAACTCATCATTATTTGGTGAGCAAGATTTCCGGGACCAGCTTTTACTAATGATACAAAGGGAACTGACGGGAGCGGTTGTGGGAAATGCCTGGTGGGATAAATTAAAATCCAAAATTAGAACGTTTGCTGCTGATTATAGTCGTCGGCTTAATCTAGATAGATTAGCGGCGCAAACGGCTTTAGAGCAGAAAGTTGATCGGGCGGTCAAATCCCGTGATAGTGGGGAAATAGCCTTAGCTAAGGCAGAGTTGGCCTCCTTGCTTATGTGTGTTCTTGTCTTCGCGGATCAGGTGAGCAGATTTGCGTGCTGGATGTTACCATAAAAGATAAGGCTCTTCGTCTCATTGGGGTTTATGCGCCCAATGTCACTTCTGAGAGGCCTGCTTTGTTTCGGCAGATCGAGCCGTTTTCGACGACATCATGTCGTGTAGTTTTTGTGGGGGATTGGAATGCCGTCCCTGATCCCGATATAGATCGTATAGGGACAAATTCGGGTACTAACAACCGGGACGTGAAACAATGTGACAATGAATGAACACCCTCGGGAGGTAGTATGGACTTGGAGTAATAGTGGCGACTCGGCTAGTGATCTAGACTGAGTCTTTGCTAGGAGAGACCATGTAGTGCTCTTAGGGTGTCCACGTTTCCATGAGAGTTTATTCGGATCATATTAAGGTTAGGATGGCTGGCTACTGGAAATTAAACTCATTATTTGGTGAGCAATATTTCCGGGACCAGCTGCTACTAATGATACAGAGGGTGGGCTAATTTAAAATCCAAAATCAGAATGTTTGCTGCTGATTATAGTCGTCGGCTCAATCTAGATAGATTAGCGGCGGAACCGGCTTTCGAGCAGAAAGTTGATCGGGCGGTCAAATCCCGTGATAGTGGGACGTAGCTATAGCTAAGGCAGACTTGGCCTCCTTGCTTATAAAGAAGCTATCAAGCTCTGGAAGTTAGGGTTAGGTTAAAAGAATGTCCTCTGAGACGACGAATATGGCCGCTGAATTGCGTGCAGAGGATGCTCGGAATGCATCTCAACGACATATAGCGAGCGTCACATTGCCGGATAAGCGGATCGTGACAACAAACGAGGGCATATGTGAGGCTTTTCGTGACTACTTTCAGGAGCTTTTCACCAGGGAGCCCGATCTGAGCCCTGCTCAGTTCGACACCTATTTGGCTGACTTTCCCTGCCTCGAGGCAGCTAGGTGCGAGGGTCCAATTACAGAGTTGGAAATCTGGGAAGCGTTGAAACAGATTGGCCTGGACAAATCTCCGGGACTTTGGTCTTCCGTACGAAGTGAGTTTGAGGCAGTCGCCCGTTTTTGTTCCGCTGCTGGCACTGATTTTTCGGCAACTGGGTGAAGCAGGGGTCTATACCTCAACGCTTCACCAAGGCGTGATCAAGTTGTTACGCAAGAATAAAAACGGTGGGGATGGGTTAGGTAACTTTCGCCCTTTAACTATGTTAAACACAGAGTTAAAGATTTTGGCTAAGATCTTGGCTAACCGTTTGCAGGCTGTCCTGTCTAGTCTGATTGGCTCGGAACAGACTTGTGCTGTGAAGGGCAGGATTATTCAGGACAACCTTCATATGGTGCGCCTGATCATCGAGCAAGTCGACAGTGAAGCCGCGCTGATCAATTTGGATCAGTCCAAGGCCTTCGATAGGGTTGACCATCGCTTTCTGGAGGCTGTTCTTTCGGCGGCCGGTTTCGGGCCGTACTTTCGCACCTGGATCCGACATCTGTATGCGACTCCCGGTGCGCTGGTGGAGGTGAATGGGGTACGATCGGAGCCTTTCGTATTGTCTCGCTCCATTCGTCAGGGTTGTCCGCTATCGCCTTTGCTTTACGTTCTTGCGTTGGAACCTTTCCTCCGCAAGTTAAAGGCGAATCCGGTCCTACGCGGAATTGCCCTGCCCGGTGGTAGCACATCGGCCAAGTATTTCGCCTATACTGACGACGTTTCGGCTCTTGTGTCGAGCAGAGCCGAGATTGACGAAGTCAGCAAAGAAATCAGTTGTTATGAGATGGTGACAGGGGCCAAGATCAACCGCGATAAGACTGTTGGCTTGCGGTTGGGTGCGTGGAATGGAGTTTCTCTTCCCAGACCTTTGCACTGGACGGATGGGCCGGTCAAGATTCTCTGCGTCTTGTTCGGTCCTGATCTGCAGTTGGTCGGAGGTGCGAGGGAAGGCCGTGATCGCAATTAATTTGTGGTCTCGGAGGAATCTTTCCTTAAAGGGGAGGGCGGAAGTTTGTGTTTCACACATCTACTCGATTCTCCTTTACCGACTCTCTGTACTTCCACTTCCGTGTGACACTTTACTGGCGTTAGTGAAGCTCTTGTTCTCCTTGTGGGGAGGCAAGGCTGCCAGAGTCAGTCGGGAGATCTGTTGCCTTCATCCATCTGAAGGCGGTCTGGGCATGCCAAGCATTGAGATTCGTCAATATATGCTTCGCATTAGCTTTCTGGGTCGAATGTGTCGCGATTCGGATGAGAAAGGCGCCTTCTGGAAGGAAGACGCCCGTAAGAACTTCCCATTCCCGAGAAGTGTGCATTCGTGTGAAGAGGAGGAGGCCCGCCGTTTACCCCGAGCCGAATGCTCCTTCTATCGTGAATGTCGTATTGCTCTGAAGCGCCTCTTACGGGCGTCGGATGGCCTCTCTAACGTCCAAGCGTTGTCTCGTAGGGCATTATATCAAGTTTTAGTCAGGGGGGCCGTGCATGATGATCTGATTGACGAGCTCGGTCTGACGAGGCAGCAGGCTCGCTCAGTATGGCCTTGGGCGCCCGGGTTGAAATGCCTCAATAACGATGAGGCATCACTCACCTGGCTGGTGATTCGTAGGGCCCTCTGGGTCACCAAGAGACTCTGCTCAGCTGGCTTGGGGAATTCTCCAAACTGCCGACGTTGTAGTGGGGAGGTCGAGACCTTGGGTCACGCCTTCTTTCATTGCAGTCAGGTAGTGCCGTTGGTCAAGTTTGTTGAAGGCCTCATGGTCCGCATGCTGCAGGAAAAGTCTTTTGTCCTTCAGTCCGTTTCCGTTTGTAGCAATGTGGCACCGCCGCTGACGAAGGCTGACCAGTATGTGTTCCACTGCTTGCTAGGTGTTATGAGAGTCGTGATTGGGACGACACGTCAGAAGGGATTCTATGGAGGCGAGAAGTTCACCTCTTCCCAACTGATCTTATACTTTAAGCATCAGCTTAAAGTCAAGATTAGGACGGAAAGGCGGCGGCTCACTTCATCAGAATTCAGCAAAAGGTGGGTGAATCTTACGCGCTTGTGTCGTGTGAAAGGAGCTGACTTTGAGTGGCACATTGATGCCGGTTAGGCATCAGGATATTGCTCTTCCTGGGTTGAACTTGTGCAACCCATCCTGAATCTAGGCTAGCTTAGGTTTTCCTTTTTGATGATTTAGTTTTCTTTTTCAGTTAACTTAGCTAGGGTATGTATGCTCATTGTCCCCCTTTTATTTCTGTCCCCATTTGTTTTTTCTTTAAGTTTAATTCCCCATCCCTCCCTCGTTAGGTGGTCAGTGATGTCAGTTCGGTGGTGGATGCGGGGCGCCTTTCGTTTTCGTGTGAGTGATTTTTTTCGTATTTGTTGTTGTGTTTGAATGAGTGCATGTCAGTGTGAGTGATTGGGATGAATGAATGGTTTATACTATTATAGCCCCGCATTGATTTCGGCCAGTGAAGTGATGTTTCTGTCACATTTAGTAATTGTGGGGGGGTTTATTACTAATCTTATTTTTAGTTTCTTGTAAATAGTTTTTGTATTCGTATTGTAAATACTCATTGGGGTTAACTTTTAGAATTGTTGTTTTATTCCCCCCCCCAGACAACGAATTGTAAATATGGGGACAAGTTAGTATTTTCATTGAGACAAAGAGGTATTATGGTTGTTGTAGTAAGAAAGTTACGAATGAATGTGTTGTTTTGGTCTAAGGAATATTGTTTCGTAAGATTGGGTCAGTGTTTGCGGCTAGATAAGTTATAGTTAAGACAGAAGAAGACCGTCCTTTCCCCAATCCCCTTTTCGGCCTTGTACCACATTTCTGTATTAAACAGAATAAATATTGCTCTTCGCCATGGTACCTCTGTGAGGAGAGTTCCTTTTTCCGACGGTATACGACCGGTGTCTGACGCTTTTGCGATTGTATACGAACTATTTATCGTTTTCAACCTTTGTTTCACGTTATTTTCAATTTTCTTTCGTTTAATTTACTGGCGTTTTTTGCCAAGCGTTTGATTTTTTTTCTTCTTTCGTTTCCCTCCCCTCATTTTTTACATTTTATCCCTTGTTATTTCTTTATTATTAATTTTCATTTTTTTAATACGTATTTTTGAGTTTTAATTTTTCCTTTTATTTTTTAGTAACTTGCCCACGCCAAACTTTATTTTTTCATTGTTTATTTTACCCTACGTAAGACTTAGTTTTTCTTTGTTTACATTTTTATTTTTACCTGTTTTCATTGTTTCTTTGTTGTTCTCGTGTAAGTAACTTATTTATTCCGTGTTCCTTTATTTAAGTCTTTTCTGTGTTTATTGTAATTTTTTGCATTTATTTTCCGCATTTATTTTTCTATAGTTCTTTATTTTAGTTTACGAGTTTTCGTTCGTGTTTTGGGATGACTAGAATTTTCTAGTGGCAGCCATATTGTATTTGTGAACTCGTTTGGCATTTTTTGTTTCGTAATTTTTGTTGTATTACTAAAAAAAAAAAAAAAAAAAAAAAAAAGATACCTTTTGTTTATTTTCCGTCTTAAAATGTGATTTTCATTTGCGTACTCGTTTTTTGTAATTTGTAATTGTTAAATGGTTTCATTTTTAACGTATTTTGTCGTTTTTGCGTACGTGTTCTTGTAACTTAATTTTTGCCTGTTTAACTGTTTATTGTTCTGTCTGGTTATTGTGATTTATTTATATTTCGTTTAATTTATACTTTCATTTGTTGTTTTATGTGAAAGAAAAAAAAATGGGATTTAAAAGAAAAAAATGGGTCCAAGGAGGACGGCGAGGAAAAACCTGTTCGGGACTTAAAAAAAGAAGGATTCTCCTGATAAGATTAAAGATAAGTCAGTTTGGGAGGCACAAGAAAAGAATTTGGACGAAAATCCAAATCCCACTAAAATTATAAAGAAGAAGAAAAGGAAAAAAATTAAGAGTCCCAAAAAAAGTATGGTGGTGGCCGCTAATAACCAAACCTCAATAGATGAATCTAGTGTTCAAGAAGGAAGTATGGTGGCCGCAAATGGCCAAAACTCAGGAAAAGAGACCGAAGTTCAAGACGAAAGTATGGTGGCCAAAACTGGCCAAAATCCTGCTAGAGAAACCAGCGGAGAAGAACTATGGTGGCCGAAAGGGGCCAAAATTCGACAGACCAGACTCTCAAGAACAATGACGTGGCCGGAGAGACGCCCTCATGCTGGAAGTCCCTGCCGAAATGCAAAAAATCAACATCACGGAGTTCCTGGAGAGGGCCAAGAGCTACGCACATCTGGTGACAGCAGATGGGCTCTTGTTAAATCCCGAGGAATTAAAAAAGTTGAAAAAGAATTGTGTCAGTCTTTGTGGTCGACAAGCGTTCGCGCAAGATTTGTCGCTCCACAAAAGATACTGTAATTAAAGCTTTAATTTCTCTGGGCATTAAACCTCAGAGGGTCATCAAAAGATAAAGGCTATTTATGTGGGACGTACTGTTACCCACGCCTGCCGACTGTGAAGCTGCAGCAACTCGAGATCTCATAACCAAAGACATTATTCTGAGGACAGAATATGAAGGCAGGCGGAGGACCATTGTCTCAGTATATGAGGTTCCTCCTCAGATTGTCGGGGAGCACTTGGAGGGTTATCTGTGCCAGTTTGGACAGATACTCAGTGCTTCCTCAGACGATCTGACGGGGGATGCTTCGAGATAATGATCGATCAGGATGCCTTCCGCTCCATCCCCAACTGTCTGGATGTAAAGGACCAGAAGATGCCGATAATTGTGACGGGTCGAAAACCGGCATGCTGGAAGTGTGGAAAGTTGGTCACCTTTCCTCTTCCTGCACAGAGAAGAAGGCCTCTGATGTTCTGGCCCCCGCCCAACCAAATCCCCTTTTGGTCGAGTCTACAAAATCCGTCTCGCCTGTAGTGGGCATGCCAGCGACCGGGACCGGTGTGGAAAATCCCCGGTTGGGTCCAAATCTCAGCCCCCATTCCCCGAAAAGCCTTTGCCCACCGCTAGTGCGGTTAGGAGAAGGGGAGGGGAATGGCAGGTCGTTGGTAGGTCTAAAGGGAAGATCCAGGCAGCGGAACCTCGTTCCACATCAAAAACAGGAAAAAGCACGAACAGCCCCACTCCCTCAACCAGCGCAAAGGGCGATTCTCCGGCCAGAAATTTAGATAGCTAAGCAAAAATGATCCAATATGAACCATCTTTTGAGAAAAAAAGAAAAATTCAACAATTTAATGAGGCTCTTAAGTCTAAAAGACAAGTTTCGGAGGGAAATCCAGCATCTCGTTTATCGGCACGGTCTTCCACTACCACTAAACATCATCCCATGGTCCCTCCCCCATAGTTCAAAATAAAAGTAACATCCAAAATGACCACTTAAAAAAGGGACCTACCCCAAACCTTCATCCAAAAAATCAACCCATAAACTCTCCCATGCAAACTCCCATTCAACCCCACAAAAACAGGAACAAAAAGATGACAAAGAAGTCCATCTTCTGAAACATCTGAGTCTGTGTGGAAAAAAAAAAAAAGCCCAAAATATAACAATACATAAGGGAAAAAAGTTTTAACGTATCAAAGAACAAGAAGAAAAGGCATTAATGCATGTGCCAAAAGATGAAAAACTAAAACATTATTAAATTTCGCAAGATAAAAACTTAGACAGAGAAAACCCAAACAATTTTCCCAAAAGCAAAAAAGGGTCCTTACTGTAAAAAGATTGGGGGCCCCTGCCAAACAAATATGGGCCATGATGGCGGAGGCTAACGAAACTTTTGGGTCTTTGTCAATGTCATGTTTTGATGACGAAAATGTCAAAAAATTGCAACAATTTTGTGAAGGGAGGTACCCAATTTTGTTCACCCCTCCCTTTATAGATCTTTAAAGTTAACATTCCCCCCATTGGACATGATGGCACCATCAAGACTGAGATGGGTACAGGCTCAATGGGAGAGGCTGTCGGTGTCCTGACCCAGGCCATGTTCAATGCAGGAGAGCAAACCTAATCGGTTTCATCATGGCTCTCTGGTTAGCAGTGTGAATGCCTGAGGCCTGAGGTCGGAGTCTCGCAGGGCGAGGCTCTCTCGCGACCTTCAGCGTCTCGGGGTGAATATCTGTTGTGTGCAAGAGACCCGTTTTTCTTCTCGTGACTATGAGAACATTCTGTCTAGGGGTTTCCCTATTCTATTCAGCATGTTTTGATGGACGCTCAAGGGGTGTCTCTTGGCTGGTGAGCAAGTCATTGAAGGCTGCGTGTGTTCTTGTCTTCGCGGATCCGGCGGGCAGGCTTTGCGTGCTGGACGTTACCATAAAGGATAAGGCTCTTCGTCTCATTGGGGTTTATGCGCCCAATGTCCATTCTGAGCGGCCTGTTTTGTTTCGGCGGATCGAGCAGTTTTTGACGACATCACGTCGGGTAGTTTTAGTGGGTGATTGGAATGCCGTCCGATCCCATTTTGCAACATAATAAACATAGGGAAAAATTCGGGTATTAAAATGAAAATTCATGAATGAATTAAAGAAGAATATCCCGAGTTTTTTCTGAGGGATTGGGTTTATGTACTAAGACGAACTCAAGAAAAACGTGAACCAATTTTAAACCTAGGGCGTTCCTTTTTCCTCCTTAGACAATTCTGAATTGGAGTTCTTGAAAAAATGGGAGTGATATAAAGGTTGCCCATGAGATAGGGCCACGGACCCGGATAATGTTAAGAAGAAAAACGGAAAATTAGAGTGGCTACAGATTTTTAAAGGGTTTCATTATTTGGTAAAGCAACATTATCCGGGACCTTCTTTTACTAATGATACAAAGGAAATGGTGGTAAGTTTTTTCAAAAATGCCTCTGGGATAAATTAAAATTAAAATTAGAACGTTTGCTCAAATTATAGTCGTATAAATACATATAAAAGGTATTTAGCGGCTAAAACGGCTTTTAGAGCAGAAAGGTCGATCGGGCGGTCAAATTCCGTGATAGTGGGGACACTATGCTGGCTAGGCCTTGAGTTTCTTACCGCCTACTTAGATGACATTTCTAGTCAAAAGCCCGGTTCAAGAACATAAAACGCACATCTGGAGCGATATTCAAAAGACTAGAAGATTTCGTCTCATTGCCACGGGTTTATTCTTCCTGGAATGTCACTTCGGAGGCCTGCTTTGTGAAGGCAGAAATCGGACCCACAGTTTTCGACGACATCATGAACATGCCTGTTTTTGAGGGGTTTGAACACCGTCCCTGATCCCGATATAGATCGTACAGGGACAAATTCGGATTTAACAACCCCCGTGAAACAATCTTTGAAAAAATGAATGAAATGGTTTGGTAAAATGGACTTGCGTAAGTGGCGACTAAAAAATGATCTCAGATCTCGCTTTGCTAGGAGAGATCCCATGTAGTCATTCTTAGGGTGTCCAAGTTTTTATTCGGAGGTGTGCTGCACTGCTCACAAATATGAAGATGGCTGGCTTCCTTTAATCGCGCAAATCGAGGAATGTTTCCGGCTGAAAAAATTATACTAATCGAGAAAGAAACTGGGATAATTTAAAATTAAAAATCAGAATGTTGGTAGATTATTTGTCGTCGGCATAAACCGGTAAAAAGGAATTTACGCAGCAGAAAGCTTGATCGGGCGGTCAAATCCGTGATAGTGGGATTTTAGGATGGAATACGTCAAACTTAAAGAACTTGGGCATAAAGAAGATTATCAAGATTGGAAAAAATGGGTGACGGTTAAAAGAATGTCCTCTGAGACGAAAAATATGGTTTCTTGTCGAATTACAATCAGAGGATGCTCGGAATGGACCAAATAAAAAACATTGCGGAAAGCGGATCGTCACAACAAACGAGGGATATTAAGGAACTAGACGAGATTTAAAAAAGACAGAATCTGAACTCAGATTTCACCTATTTTTTCAATTTGCGCCTAAGACGTTGATGTACTGCAGAGAGAATTGTTATACCTCAATCTACGTACAGATATGCTGAAAGAATTTCATACCGGTCATCTTGGAATGTCGAGGATGAAATCACTCAGCGTGGTTAAATACTGGCCAGGAATGGACAAGGATATTGAAGGACAAGACTATGTGGACTTGGTCAATTGGCTGCGAAGTGCACCTCGGTCAGTCGCCCGTTTTTGTTCCGCGGATTGGCACTGGGCACGTCAACATATAGACCAGGGGTCTGGACCAATTAAAGCTTACTATTATTTTGATATTGGTGGACGCAAGAATAAAATGGGGGGGATGGGTCAAGTGCTTTCGCCCTTTAACTAGGTTAACCATCAGTGCATTGGAAAAATTTTCAGTAATTTCAGGGTTCCATGACATTTTAGGGACAATGGTCCTGTTCAGTCTGATATGGCTCGGAACAGACTTTCTGTAAGGCCTTAGATTATTCAGGACAACCTTCATATGGTGCGTGTCATCGAGCAGGTCAATTTGGAATCCATCAACAGTCAAGCCGAAATCAATTTGGATCTTTTAAACGTGCTTTACGTAAAAATAAAACCATGGACACGGAAGAAAGAACATTTCGGAAGTTCTTAGCAATCTATAGGGCACCTGGATCCGACGTCTGTATGCAAAATGTCACCGGCGCTGGTGGATGTTGAATGAAAATTAGATCAATTTTCGATAGATTGTTACCTATCAAAACAAAAAGGGTTGTCTAAGAAAGAGGAAAAATCGCCTTTGCTTTACGTTCTTGAAACAAAGTTTTTAAAAATTTTAAAAGTGGAAAAAAGCTATTGGATGGATGGAATTGCCCTGCCCGGTGGTAAAGCACATCGGCCAAAAAGTAAAAATTTACGTGACGAGACATCAATCTTGTGTCGATCAGAGCCGAGATTGAAGAAAGTGAAAAAAGCGAAAAGAAATCCGATGGAAGCGAGATGGTGACAGGGCCAAGATCAATAGCGATAAGACCTGTTCTCTTGACCGGTTACGGGCTGGAATGAAAGTTTCTTCCCAACCAAGGATCACTGGACGACTAAAATGGGAGCACCGGGAAAGAAAATTCTCTGCGTTTTGTTCGGATCTGATCTGCAGACGACATCAGAAGCTGAAATTTTCAAAGGGAATTTCAGCTTCAAATTAATTTGTGGTCTCGGAGGAATCTTCCCCATTCGATAATGGACGGACTGGTTGCCGATTTACGACCACGGCGGATTCTCCTTTACCGACTCTTCGTTTGTTTCCACCTATTGAGGTGACACTTTACTGTCGTTACACCTGATCCGATTATAAACCTATGATTGAAAACCAACTGCCAGGTTCTTTCGGGAGATATCTTGCCTTCATCCATCTGAAGGCGGTCTGGGCATGCCGAACATTGAGATTCGTCAATATAGGCTTCGCATTTTCGAGATCGAATGTGTCGCGATTCGGATGAGAAAGGCGCCTTCTGGAAGGAAGACGCCCGTAAGAACTTCCCATCCCCGAGAAGTGTGCATTCGTGAAGAGGAGGAGGCCCGCCGTTTACCCCGAGCCGAATGCTCCTTCTATCGTGAATGTCGTATTGCTTCGAAGCGCCTCTTACGGGCGTCGGATGGCCTCTCAACGTCCAGGCGTTGTCTCGTAGGGCATTATATCAAGTTTTTATCAGGGGGCCGTGCATGATGATCTGATTGACGAGCTCGGTCTGACGAGGCAGCAGAATGGCCTCGCTCAATAATGATGAGGCATCACTCACCTGGCTGGTGATTCGTAGGGCCCTCTGGGTCACCAAGAGACTCTGCTCAGCTGGCTTGGGGATTCTCCAAACTGCCGACGTTGGTGGGAGGTCGAGACCTGGGTCACGCCTTCTTTCATTGCAGTCAGGTAGTGCCGTTGGTCAAGTTTGTTGAAGGCCTCATGGTCCGCATGCTGCAAGAAAAGTCTTTTTGTCCTTCAGTCCGTTTCCGTTTGTAGCAATGTGGCACCACCACTGACGAAGGCTGACCAGTATGTGTTCCACTGCTTACTAGGCGTTATGAGAGTCGTGATCTGGACGACACGTCAGAAGGGATTCTATGGAGGTGAGAAGTTCACTTCTTCCCTACTGATCTTGTACTTTAAGCATCAGCTTAAAGTCAAGATTAGACGGAAAGGCGGCGGCTCACTTCATCAGAATTCAACAAAAGGTGGATTAATCTTGCGCGCTTGTGTCGTGTGAAAAGGCACATTGGTGCCGGTTAGGCATCAGGATATTGCTCTTCCTGGGTTGAACTTGTGCAACCCATCCCGAAACTAGGCTAGCTTAGGTTTTCTTTTTTGATGTTTTAGTTTTCCTTTTTCAGTTAACTTAGGGGGGCAATGAGAATACATACCCTAGCTTTTATTTCTGTCCCTATTTTTTTTCTTTAAGTTTTATTTCCCCATCCCCTCCCTCGTTAGGTGGTCAGTGATGTCAGTTCGGTGGTGGATGCGGGGCGCCTTTCGTTTCGCGTGAGTGTTTTTTTTCGTTTTTTTTTTTCGTTGTTTTGTGTGTCTGAATGAGTGCATGTCAGTGTGTGAGTGTGCAGGATGAATAAATGGTTTATACTATTATAGTCCCGCATTGATTTCGGCCAGTGAAGTGATGTTTCTGTCATTTAGTGATTGGGGGGGTTTACTAATCTTATTTTTTTAGTTTCTTGTAAATAGTTTTTTGTATTCATATTGTAAATACTCATTGGGGTTAACTTTTAGATTTGTTGTTTTATCCTCCCCCCAGACATCGAATTGTAAATATGGGGACAAGTTAGTATTTTCATAGAGACAAAGAGGTATTATGGTGGTTGTAGTAAGAAAGGTACGTATGAATGTGTTGTTTTGGTGTAAGGAATATTGTTTCGTACGATTGGGTCAGTGCTTGCGGCTAGCTAAATTATATTTAAGACAGATGAAGACCGTCCTTTCCCCAATCCCTTTTTCGGCTTTGTGCCACATTTCTGTATTAAACAGAATAAATATTGCTCTTCGCCATGGTACCTTTGTGAGAAGAGTTCGTTTTTTCCGACGGTGTACGACCGGTACTTGACGTCAGACGTATTTGTGATCGCTTACGAACTGTTTTGATTTCAACCTTTGTTGCATGTTAAGTTCATTTTTATTTTACGTTCTGTTTGACTTTTTTTTGCCAAAAGTTTGATTTTTTTTTTTTCTTTGCCTTTCCCTCTTTTATTTTTATACTTTTCCCTTGTTATTTCTTAATTATTAATTTTCATTTTTTTAATACGTATTTTTGAGTTTTAATTTTCCTTTTAATTTTTAGTAACTTGCCCACGCCAAACTTTGTTTTTCATTGTTTATTTTACCCTACGTAAGACTTAGTTTTTCTTTTTTCTTTGTCGTTCTTTATTTTACCTGTTTTAATTGTTTCTGTTGTTTCTTTATTTAACTTATTTTTTGTCCTTTATTTAATTTTTTGTGTTTATTTTAATTTTTATTTTTATATTCGTTATTTATTTTATTATAGTTTACGGTTTTCGTTTTTTGTATTTTGGGATGACTAGAATTTTCTAGTAGCAGCCATATTGTATTTGTGAACTCGTTTGGCATTTTTCGTTTCGTATTTTTTGTTTGTATGTAAAAAAAAAATTTTCCGTCTTACCTTTTGTTTATTTTCCTTTGCGATTTTACTCGCGTTTTTGTAATTTGTAATTGTTAACTGGTTTTATTTTTAACGTATTTTGTCCTCTTTGCGTACGTGTTCTTGTGTTTATTTTTGCGTGTTAACTGTTTATTGTTCTGTCTGGTTAATATCTTTATTTTATTGTGATTTATTCGTATTTATTTTTCGTTTAAATTATACTTTTTAATTTGTTGTTTTTCTGTTTTTTTGTGAAAGAAAAAATTCTTGTTTAAAAAAATGGGTCCTGATAAGATTAAAGATAGTGAGTCAAAAACCTGGCACAAGAAATTCAGAAAAAAAAAAAAATCCAACCCCCAGGAAAATTATTTAGATTCTCAAAAGAAAAAAAACAGGTTGAGGAAAAAGTATGGTGTCTTCTAATGTTGAAAATTTAGATGAAAATCAAGTGTTCAGAAAAAAGTATAGAGGCCTCAAATGGCCAAAATACAGGAAAAGAACCAATGTTCAAGACCAGATTATGGTGGGAAAGCTGCCAAAATGCTGACAAGAAAACCAGCGGAGAAGAACTAAGGTGGCCGAAAGTAGCCAAAATCATCCAAACAGACAACCCAAAAACAATGAAACGAGGCCGGAGAGACGCCCTCATGCTGGAAGTCCCGGCCAAAATGTAAAATCAACATCACGGATTTCCTGGAGAGAGCCAAGATCTACGCACATCTTGTAACAGCAGATGGGCTCTTGTCAAATCCTGAGGAATTAAGAAAAGTTGAAAAAAGAATTGTGTCAGTCTTTGTGGTCGACAAGCGTTCGCGCAAGATTTGTCGCACCACAAAAGATACTGATCAAAGCCTTGATTTCTCTGGGCATTAAAGCTCAGATGGTCATTAAAGGGAAAGGCTTCTTTATGTGGGACGTACTGTTACCCACGCCTGCCGACTGTGAAGCTGCAGCAACTCGAGATCTCAACACAAAAGACCTGATTCTGAGGACCGAGTATGAAGGCAAGCGGAGGACCATTGTCTCAGTATATGAGGTTCCGCCTCAGATTGTCGGGGTGCACTTGGAGGGTTATCTGTGCCAGTTTGGACAAATACTCAGTGCTTCCTCAGACGATCTGACGGGGGTGGAGCTTCGAGATAATGATCGATCGGGATGCCTTCACCTCCATCCCCAACTGTCTGGATTTGAAGGACCAGAAGATGCCAATAATTGTCACGGGTCGTAAACCGGCATGCTGGAAGTGTGGGCAGGTTGGTCACCTTTCCTCTTCCTGCACAGAGAAGAAGACCTCTGGTGTTCTGGCCCCCGCCCAACTAAACCCCTCTTTGATCGAGTTTATTCCATCCGTTCCGCCTGTAGTGGGCATGCCACTGACCAGGACCGGTGTGGAAAATCCCCCGGTTGGGTCTAAATCTCAGGGAGAGGAGGAATGGCAGGTCGTTGGGAGGACTAAAGGGAAAACCCAGGCATCGGAACCTCGTTCCACACCAAAAACAGGAAAAGGCACAAACAGCCCCACTCCCTCAACCAGTGCCAAGGGAGACTCTCCGGCCAGATATTTAGATAAACTTCGACAAAAAATGATCCAATATGAACCATCTTTCGAGAAGGAGAAACTTCAACAACTTAAAGAGGCTCTTAAATCCAAAAGACAAGTTTCGGAGAAGAAATCCGGCATCTCATTTTCGGCACCGTCTTCCACTATCACTAAACCTCATCCCATGGTCCCTCCCCCCATAATTAAACCAATTAAAAGTTTCGTCCACAATGACCACACTGAAGATGGGACCTGTGCCAAAGTCTCCTGGCAAAAAATCATCACCCAATCCTTCTCCCATGCAGACTCCCAAAAACTAACAAAAACTGAAAGACAAAAGAGACAAAGAAGTCCATCTTCTGATTCACCTGAAGCTACATTGGAAAATAAAATAAAAACCAAGCCAATATACAAGGGAAGACGCGTCTCTAAAGAAATTGAAGAGAAGGCATTATTATATGCCAACAAAATTAAAAACTCTTAAATTTCAGAAATTTAAAAAAATCTAGACAGAGAACTCACAAAACTTCCCCAACGCAAAAAGGGTTCTCACTGTGGTGAGATCGGGAGTAGCTGGCCAACAAATATGGGCCATGGTGGCCGAGATCAATGAAACGTTTGGCATGTTTCCACCAATGTCATGTTTTGATGAAGAAAATGTTAAAAAAATTGCAACAATTTTGTTCAGGGAGGTTCCCGATTTTTGTTCACCCCTCCATTTATAGAGCGTTAAAGCTAACATTCCCCTTGGACAATGGCGGCCTTTCTCCTGATGGCACCATCAAGAGTGAGATGGGTACTGGCTCAATGGGAGAGGCTGTCTGTGTCCTGACTCCGGCCATGTTCAATGCAGGAGAGCAACCCTAATCGGTTTTCATCATGGCTCTCTGGTTAGCAAGTGTGACTGCCCGAGGGCTGAGGTCTGAGTCTAGCAGTGCTAGGCTCTCTCGTGACTTTCAGCGTCTCGGGATGAATATCTGTTGTGTGCAAGAGACCCGGTTTTCTTCTCGCGACTATGAGAATATTCTGTCTAGGGGGGTTTCCCTCTATTCCCCTCTATTCAGCATGTTTTGAGGGACGCTCGAGGGGTGTCTCTTGGCTGGTGAGCAAGTCATTGAAGGCTGCGTGTGTTCTTGTCTTCGCGGATCCGGCGGGCAGATTTGCGTGCTTGATGTTACCATAAAGGATAAGGTTCTTCGTCTCATTGGGGTTTATGCGCCCAATGTCCATTCTGAGCAGCCTGCTTTGTTTCGTCAGATCGAGCAGTTTTTGACGACATCACGTCGGGTAGTTTTAGTGGGGGATTGGAATGCCGTCCCTGATCCCGATATAGATCGTATAGGGACAAATTCGGGTACTAACAACCGGGACGTGAAACAATGTGACAATGAATGAACACCCTCGGGAGGTAGTATGGACTTGGAGTAATAGTGGCGACTCGGCTAGTGATCTAGACTGAGTCTTTGCTAGGAGAGAACATGTAGTGCTCTTAGGGTGTCCACGTTTCCATGAGAGTTTATTCGGATCATATTAAGGTTAGGATGGCTGGCTACTGGAAATTAAACTCATTATTTGGTGAGCAAGATTTCCGGGACCAGCTGCTACTAATGATACAGAGGGTGGGATAATTTAAAATCCAAAATCAGAATGTTTGCTGCTGATTATAGTCGTCAGCTCAATCAAGATAGATTAGCGGCGGAACCGGCTTTCGAGCAGAAAGTTGACCGGGCGTTCAAATCCCGTGATAGTGGGGACGTAGCTATAGCTAAGGCAGAGTTGGCCTCCTTGCTTATAAAGAAGCTATCAAGCTTTGGAAGTTAGGGTTAGGTTAAAAAGAATGTCCTCTGAGGCGACGAATATGGCCGCTGAATTGCGTTCAGAGGAAGTTCGGAATGAATCTCGGCGACATATCGCATGCGTCACATTGCCGGATAAGCGGACCGTGACAAAAAACGAGGGCATATGTGAGGCTTTTCGTGAATACTTTCAGAAGCTTTTCACTAGGGAGCCCGGTCTGACCCTTGCTCAGTTCGACGCGTATTTAGCTGACTTTCCCTGCCTTGAGGTAGCTGAATCAGTTAGGTGCGAGTGTCCAATTAAAGAGTAGGAAGGGTTGAAACAGGTTGGCTTGGACAAGAACTTTTCATCCCTGAGAATTGAGGAGGCCCGCCGTTTACCCCGAGCCGAATGCTCCTTCTATCGTGAATGTCGTATTTCTCTGAAGCACCTGTTACGGGTGTCGGATGGCCTCTCCAACGTCCAGGCGTCGTCACGTAGGGCATTATATCAAGTTTTAGTCAGGGGGAGAGGCGTGCGTGATGAGCTGATTGACGCGCTCGGTCTTACGAAACAGAAGGCTCGCTCAATATGGCCTTGTGGTGGGGAGATCGAGACCTTGGGTCACGCCTTTATTCATTGCAGCCATGTAGTGCCATTGTGCAAATTTGTTGAAGGTCTAATGTCCGCATGCTGCAGGGAAAGTTCTTTGTCTTTGAGGCCTCTTCCGTTTGTAGCAATGTGGCACCACTGCTTGCTAGGCGTTATGAGAGTCGTGATTTGGACGACACGTCAGAAGGAATTCTATGGAGGCGAGAAGTTCACCTCTTCTCAACG
Source organism: Acanthosepion pharaonis (assembly GCA_903632075.3). Classification (NCBI taxonomy): domain Eukaryota; kingdom Metazoa; phylum Mollusca; class Cephalopoda; order Sepiida; family Sepiidae; genus Acanthosepion; species Acanthosepion pharaonis. Next base: position 85,699 of record CAHIKZ030000354.1, read on the forward strand.
GATCTTGTACTTTAAGCATCAGCTTAAAGTCAAGATTAGGACGGAAAGGCGGTGGCTCACTTCATCAGAATTCAGCAAAAGGTGGGTGAATCTTGCGCGCTTGTGTCGTGTGAAAAGGGATGACCTTGAGTGGCACATTGGTGCCGGTTAGGCATCAGGATATTGCTCTTCCTGGGTTGAACTTGTGCAACCCATCCCGAAACTAGGTTAGGTTTACTTTTGATGTTTTAGTTTCCTTTTTCAGTTAACTTAGCTAGGGTATGTATGCTCATTGGCCCCTTTTATTTCTGTCCCTATTTTATTTAAGTTTAATTCCCCATCTCCTCCCTCGTTAGGTAGTCAGTGATGTCAGTTCGGTGGTGGATGCGGGGCGCCTGTCGATTTGTTGTTGTGTCTGAATGAGTGCATGTCAGTGTGAGTGATAGGGATGAACGAATGTCTTATACTATTATAGTTCCGCATTGATTTCGGCCCGTGAACTGATGTTTTTGCCACATTTAGTCGTTGTGGGCGTTTTTATTACTAATCTTATTTTCTTAATTTCTTGTAAATCATTTTTCTATTCATATTTTTAAATACTCATTGGGGCTAGTTTTTAGAATTGTTGTTTTATTCCCCTCCCCCACAGACAATGAATTGTAAATATGAGGACGAGTTAGTATTTTCATAGAGACAAAGAGGTATTATGGTGGATGTACTAAGAAGGTTACGCAATAATGTGTTTCATTATAAATTGTTTTTTGTAAAAAGAAATGGAAAAACATACGTGCTAAAAGAACTGCTAGGAAAAACTTATTTGGCACGAAAAAAAAAACAAAAAACGACCCTCCTGACAAAATTCCTGATAAGGAAACAGAAATAGATGCAGATGAGACCCAAAAATTAGATTTTAATCCAAATTCTTCTCAAAATGTAGAAGAAAAAATAGTCCAGAAAACGGCGATAATCCTACCGAATATATGGTGGCGAAAATTCTAAAACCCAAAAACGTTTCAAAAGACAAAAGTGTGGTAGCCAAATGTTGCCAAAATTAAGTAAGTTAAATCAGACAAAATCAAACTATGGTGGCTGAAAGTAGCCAAAACTCAGAAAATCAGACCCCCACCCAAGAATAATGACGCAGTCGGAGAGACGCCCTCATGCTGGAAGTCCTCGCCAAAGTGTAAAATCAACATGACTGAATTCCTGGAGAAAGCCAAGAGCAACGCACATCTGGTGACTTGTCAAATCCCGAGGAACTTAAAAACGTTGAGAAAAGAATTGTGTCAGTCTTTGTGGTGGAAAAGCGATGGCGCAAAATGTGTCGCTCCACAAAAGACATTGTCATCAAAGCCTTGACTTCTCTGGGCATTAAGGCTCAGAGTCATTAAAGGGAAAGGCTTCTTTATGTGTGACGTACCATTACCCACGCCAGCCGATTGTGAAACAGCGACTACTGATGATCTAATCACAAAAGACCTCATACTGCGGACCGAATACGAAGGCAGGCGGAGGACCAATGTTTCAGTATATGAGGTTCCTTCTCCAATTATCGGGGCACATCTGGCTGCTTACCTGTGCCAGTTTGGACAGATACTCAGTGCTTCCTCAGACGATCTGACCGTGGGGTGGAGCTTCGAGTTAATGATCGATAGAAAGGCCTTCAGTTCCATCCCCAACTGCCTGGATGTAGAGAGCCAGAAGATGCCAATTATTCTAACAGGGTGAAAAGCGGCATGCAGGAAGTGTGGAAAGACTGGTCACCAGTCTTCTTCCTACGCAGAAAAGGCGGCCTCAGATGTTCTGGCCCACGACCAACAAAGCACCCGTTTGGTCGAGTCTGTTCCATCTCGCCTGTAGTGAGCATGCCAGCGGCCAGGACCGGTGTGGAAAGTCCCCCGGTTCGGTTTTTATCTCATCCCCCATTCCCAGATAAACCTTTGCCGCCGCTAGTGTGGTTAGGGAGAGGGGGAATGGCAGGTCGTTGGTAAGGCAAAAATGGAAGACTCTGGCAGCGGGAACTCGTTCCACATCGAAAACAGACAAAGACACACACAGCCCCACTCCCCCAACCAGTGAAAAGGGCCATTCTCCGGCCCGCTATTCGGATAAATTGCGACAGAAATTGTTACAATATGAGCCATCATTAAAAAAAAACCCACAACAGATAATTGAGTCTCTAAAAACAAAAGACAGGATCCCGGAAAACAAACTGGCACCTCTTTTTCTGCACCTTTTTCTGCGTCTTCCCCTGTATCAAAACAATATACCATGGTCCCTCCCCACCCCTATCGTACAACCAATAGCAAAAGTCAAATCTAAAATGACCACTTTGAAGAAAGCTCCCGTGCCGAAATCATCTGGGAAAGAATCCCCGATCCCATCACCCAATCCTTCCATCATGCATACACCCATAAATTCACCCTCTAAAACAGAACAACAAAAAAGGCAAAAAAGCCTCTTCGGACTCGTCTGAACCTACAGTTGAAAAACGAATTACAAAAAATATACGACACAGGAGAAGACGTGTGCCGCGTCTCGAAAGACAGAGGAGAAGTCTACTACACGCCAAGAAACTGAAAAATTTGAAAAGCCTTTTAAATTTTAGATAAATCAAAAACTTACACAAAGAGATTCCTAACAGTTGCTAGAGCTGGGGTTGCCGGCCAACAAATCTGGGCCACGATGGCCGAAGCAAATGAAACAATTGGCATGTTTCCGCATGAGTCGAGCTTCGATGATGAGAATGTGAAAAACTCCAGAAATGTTGTTCACGGAGGTCCCCAATTTTTGTTCTTACCACCCTTTATAGAGCTCTTAAGCTAACATTTCCCTGGACATTGGTGCCCAGTCTCCTGATGGCACCATCAAGAGTGAGATGGGTACTGGCTCAATGGGAGAGGCCGTCGGTGTCCTAACCCGGCCATGTTCAATGCAGGAGAGCAACCCTAATTGGTTTCATCATGCCTCTCTGGTTAGCAAGTGTGAATGCCCGTGGCCTGAGGGCGGGTCTCGCAGGGCGAGGCACCCTCGTGACATTCAGCGTCTCGGGGTGAATATCTGTTGTGTGCAAGGGACCCGGTTTTTTTCTCGCGACTGAGGGCATTCTATCTAGGAGGTTTTCCCCTCTATTCAGTGTTACGGTTTTTTGGTTATATACGCTTATAGCTAGTGAGCGAGTCAGAATGACTTGTTTCCCTTTGTAGTCGACCAGTGGAAGGTTGACCAATCAGAAGCCGCCCAACACTGTATTCGTCGTGTATAAAGGCGGCCATCTTGTTTCCTCCTACCGGAAGGACCAAAGGCGACCAGGAGAAGGATGAACTACACTCTGCTGTGATATCCACTGCGAACCTAAAGTACGCTTTCCTACTGTCTCCGAAATATTCACTGCCAACCTCTAGATTCTATACTCGAGGACGACCGTCATGAAAATGTCTAACATAGGTTATGAAGCCCAGATCACGATTTATTTTGACGGGAATGAATCTGGATATGAATTATGGGAGACGAAGTTTTTTTAGGCTACTTAAGAATATGAAAACTCCATGACATCATCTTTTGCAAGTCGACCAGGAGGGGGGCATGATGATTTTATGAAGAAATGCGACCGTTTTCGCTGAGTTAATTCAATTCCTGGAGAACTGGAGTTTGTCTTTAATAATGAGGGAGGCCAAGGACAATGGAAGCCGAGCCCTACACAAATTTCAACGAATACTATTTGTTAAAAGGTAAGCCTAAAATTATTGCTTCATATACTTGAACTAACCGCGTTAGAGAGAAAAGAAAATGAATTAGTAACCAATTATTCTAGCAGAGAATGTCACAAATGCTTTAAAATTGCAGGTGAGGACTATCTCGGATGGGCTGCAAATATCCATGGTCTTGAAGGGTTTGCCACCTTCATTCAAACCATTCACGACAGTTATAACTCAAAAGATAAACAAGTAACTTTCACTGAGTTTAAAATTGCGTTACGTAATTATGAAGCAATATGATAATATTTACCCCCCCCCCAAATCGAGGCAAAAGAAAAAAATGTTTTCGTTGTGGTAATAATGTCGGCAATGTCCGTGCGGAAATATCAATTTTATACACGGAATGACTTTTGTAAACAAAAAAAAAACTTTTTCGAATGGACGTGCATATGCCTTTTTGTTTGGATTGAGTACTGTGGCCAGTACTTGTGATTCGGTTAATTCGGGTGCGACAAATTGTGTACTTATAGATGTAACAAAATTTATGAATTTTGACCCGAATTTTGAGCTCGACTGACATTTTATCGAGTTACTGGACGGTACCAGAGCTAATAATTTAGCGTCAAAGAGAGGTAGTGCCTGTACTTATATGCGAAATACTAGAGGAAAAATATAGAATGTTTATTAAAAAAAAGAGGCTTTATATATTTTAAATTCAAGACATCCAGACAGAACTGGATTTAATATACAGCAATATGGACGTCTGTATTATTTGAAAAGTGTTAAGTCTGCGAAGATGGCCACGCATGACTTAAGAACTTGGCATAAGATATTAGGCCACTGTAAGAATTCTGATGTTAAGAGATTGCAAGAACATGTCGCTGGAATAAAAAAATACACTTCCAAATTATTTAAAATATTGTGACACGTATATTACAGAAAAATAACTTAAACTTTGTTGCCGAATACTCAGGGCTTATGATTTACTTTCTGAAAGTAAATTTGATAATCTGCAATCTACGAAAATCTATTTATCCGAGAACTCCCCCGCATGGAAAATTAAATAAATGAAGGCATTAAAACATGAGAAAACCTGTTCTTATTCTCCGCATAAGAACGGAGTCGCTGAACGCAGTTGAGGACACTTTTTGAAATGGCTAGATGTTTGTTAATAGAATTTAAGTTACCCAAGAAGCTGTGGTTTTATGCATTAAGAAAGAAACTAAAACTAAAAACTCAATGAGAGCCCAATGTGAGTGATATGCATATTTTTGATATAATTTGCTGTATATATGTTGACCACAGGGCGGAATTAGATCCCCAAAAAATGAAAGGGACATATTTATTGGGTAGAATAAGCCAAGTCCAGACTATATGATTTGAAAGAAAAATGAAGAGGAAGATCAGATGCGTCAGATTGATAAATTCCTTTGAGCGAGGGGAGGAACCTTTAAAAAAAGAGGGAATATTAATTACGAGGAACTAGTCCAACCCGAATTAACTATGGCCTAATTATGGGTAGAAAACCCGTTCAGAGTCCACAAGCAGAGGAAGGTACTATACCAGATGGGGTATACGAGAAGAAGAATATCAGGTGCAAATTCCGACCAAAATGGAGAAAAGCCAGACTATTGTGAAATGAATTAATGTAATATTAACTGTTGTTATGCAGTACGAATGTATCTCAAGGAACTGCCAACAAGCCATACATTCTGTTAAGATCAGAGCGGCCATGCCTTCAAAAGGAAAAGAAAAAAGAAGAAATTTAAGCTTTGAAAAGAAGGAAAATAAAAGAAATTTAATCTTTAGTATTGGGGGACACTTTTTGAATCAAAACGCCCCGGATGATGATAAAAAAAAATCATCGGCAGCCGTACTGTAGAGCGAGCTGATGATAGATCGTCAGTCTACAAGGTTCGTTTTATAGCTAACGGATTTTCATAGATGTAAGGGGGGGACGACGATGACGACGACTTATGTAGAAATCTTAAGTCTTAATTGATGATAGAAATATCATTGGCAGCCGTTGGGTTTACACTGTAAAGCGAACTAAGAATAGATCGCCAGTATGCGATGTTCGTTTTTGTAGCTAACGGATTTATTTTTATAGATATATGGGGCGGATGACTTATGTAGTGACATTAAGTCTTAATTAGGGTTTTGATGCAAATGGATGCCCATTGTGGTAAAGATCTACATCATATGGATGTTAAAAAAAAAAAAGGGCTTATTTCAGAAGGCACCATCGACTATGAAATTTATATGGAACCACCAGAAGGTTTAAAAAAAAAAAAAAAAAAAAAAGCAAAAAAGTGATGATTATGTATGGAAACTTTAAGAAAAAAACTTTAAAAAAAGTCACTATATGGACTCAAAATGAGTGGAAAAAACATGGAATAATTTAACCCGTTGTTATTTAATGAGACAATAATTTCAATCTCCTCAAGTTGACCCATGTCTGTACACAGACATTTAATGAAATATCAGTAATTCTAGTTATTTGGGTCGAAAATATGTTAATTGTATCAAAGAGTGAGGCCACGCTATTAAAAATCAAGAGTTCTCTAGAAATGAGTTTTAAAGTGACCAATTTGGGTTGAACTATCATGTTTTTCTTGGTATACAGTAAAAATTTAAAGACAACACGATTTCAATGAATTAATCGAGATACATGGAAAGGCTTTTATCGAAATTTAACATGCAAAACAAGAACTACTCCATGTGAAATGGATTGAAGCACAATTAGAAATAAAGAAGATGGTATAGCGGAGTGTGAAAATGAATACAGAATATTGGTCGGAAGTATTATTTGCATGATGATATGAACTAGGCAAAATAATCTGCCATACGGTTACTAAGTTATCCCAAAACTTAAATAAATCGTGGACTGTACATTTGAACAATTTTAAGCAAGTATTACGCTATCTGAAGTGGACTAATAGTCGATGCCTAGTATTTTTGACAATCCAATAAATTATTAAAAATTGGAAGAATTTTGTGATGCTGATTGGACCAATTCACCAGACCATAAGAATATAACAGGCTATAGCTTTAAGCTAGCGGATGGTAACCCAATAATCAGCAGGAATTAAGAACAAGCGAAAGATTTCACTTTTTACTTGTGAAGCTGGTTGTATTGCATTGTGAAAAAGAACCTAAGAGGTTATTTTTCTTAAATTGCTAATGAAAAACAATTATAATACTGGCAATAACTGAGCCAATTATTATTTACTCGGTGATCAGAGCAGTATTGCTTTATCTAGAAATTCAACATTAAAGATCAAAGCATATCAATATAAAATATCAGTTTGTTAAGGGACCAAGTACAGAAGAAAACAGTACAAATTGAATATGTTTAATCGGGAAATAATATGGCGGATTTATTTGTAAAAAAAACGATTATGAAATGGAAACTACAGGCTTTTTGCTTCTGCAATGTTTGGTGCTGACTTCTTAGACCCTTATAATGGTCCTGGGCAAGACGTAAAACTGCATCCATTAAGGCCCCTATATTAGGTCCTGGGTAGGACATAAAACTACATCCGTTAAGTCCCTGTAAGGTCCTTATTAGGTCCTGGGTAGGACGTAAAACTGCATCCATTAGTTACTGTCCTAAGAAGCGTCAGTTCAGTTTTTGATATGAACGTAAGTCCTTGGTTTCGGGGTATAAAGGTAAATGGTCCTACCTTGAGCCCAATCCTCTTCTAAATGTTTCCCTGGATCACTCTGACCCGGAGTGATAGTAACTGATGGGTCCCCTATGGATAAAATAATAAAGTGATAGTAACTGTTTTAATGGGTCCCAGCTATGGGTAAAGTAACAATTCTTTCCACTTTTTGCTGTGGTCGCAATCTAAACTTATAATATTGTTGTTCATGTTTTATTAACCCGAAGTACTTAATTTTGAACAAAGTGATATGACTAATTTTTGTGAATATTAATTTAAGAAAATATAAGAAAAAATATAAAAATAAAATTTGGAATACTAAAGTATTTTGTTACATATTAATATTACCTATTTAAAGAAAAAAAAGAAAAAATATAATTTTTGGAATTAAAGTATTTATTAACTTTACTAATATTTTGAAGGAAGATTCCATAATATACCCAAAATAAGGGGGGCTGTTACGGTTTTTTGGTTATATACGCTTATAGCTAGTGAGCGAGTCAGAATGACTTGTTTCCCTTTGTAGTCGACCAGTGGAAGGTTGACCAATCAGAAGCCGCCCAACACTGTATTCGTAGTGTATAAAGGCGGCCATCTTGTTTCCTCCTACCGGAAGGACCAAAGGCGACCAGGAGAAGGATGAACTACACTCTGCTGTGATATCCACTGCGAACCTAAAGTACGCTTTCCTACTGTCTCCGAAATATTCACTGCCAACCTCTAGATTCTATACTCGAGGACGACCGTCATGAAAATGTCTAACATTCAGCATGTTTTGATGGACGCTCGATGGGTGTCTCTTGGCTGGTGAGCAAGTCTTTGAAGGTTGCGCGTTTTCTTGTCTTCGCGGATCCAGCGGGCAGATGTGCGTGCTGGATGTTACCAGAAAGAATAAGGCTCTTCGTCTCATTGGGGTTTATGCGCCCAATGTCAATTCTGAGCGGCCTGCTTTGTTTCGGCAGATCGAGCCGTTTTTGACGACATCACGTCGTGTATTTTCAGTGGGTGATTGGAATATATAGATCGTATAGGGCCAAATTCGGGTAGTAACAACCGGAACGTGAAACCATTTTGAGACTTTATCGAAAAGGTTTGATCTTGAACAATGAATGAACACCCTCGGCAGGTAGTATGGACTTGGACTAACAGTGGCGACTCGGCTAGTGATCTAGAACGAGTCTTAGCTAGGAGAGACCATGTAGTGCTCATAGGGCGTCCAAGTTTCCATGAGATAGGCTTATCTATGTTTACACGGACCCGGACAAGCCTAAGGTTAGGATGGCTGGCTACTGGAAATTAAACTCATTATTTTGTGAGCAAGATTTCCGGGACCAGCTGCTACTAATGATACAGAGGGAACTAACGGGAGCGGTTGTGGGAAATGCCTGGTGGGAACATTTAACATCAAAATCAGAAAGTTTGCTGCTGATCATAGTCCTCGGCTCAATCTAGATAGATTAGCGGCGGAAACAGCTTTAGAGAGGAAAGTTCATCGGGCGGTCAAATCTCGTGATAGTGGGGACGTAGCTTTAGCTAAGTCAGAGTTGGCCTCCTTGCTTATCAAGAAAGATCAAGCTCTGGTAGTTACGGCTAGGTTAAAAGAATGTCCTCTGAGGCAACGAATATGGCCGCTGAATTGCGTGCAGAGGAAGCTCGGAATGTATTTCGGCGACATATCACATGCGTCACATTGCCGGATAAGCGGACCGTGACAAAAAACGAGGGCATATGTGAGGCTTTTCGTGAGTATTCAGGAGCTTTTCACCAGGGAGCCCGGTCTGAGCCCTGCTCAGTTCGACGCCTATTTAGCTGACTTTCTCTGCCTTGAGGCAGCTGAAGCGGCGAGGTGCGAGGCTCCCATTACAAAGTCGGAAATCTGGGAAGCGCTGAAACGGGGTGGCCTGGACAAATCTCCGGGACTAGATGGTCTTCCCTACGAAATTTACTTGAGGCAGTCGCCAGTTTTTGTTCTCTTACTGGCACTGATTTTCGGCAACTGGATGAAGCAGGGGTCTATACCCCAACGCTTCACGAGGGGCGTGAAGTTTTTACGCAAAGATAAATACGGTGGTGATGGGTTAGGTAACTTTCGCCCTTTAACTATGTTAAACACAGAGTTAAAGATTTTGGCTAAGATCTTGGCTAACCGTTTGCAGGTTGTCATGTCTAGTCTGATTGGCTCGGAACAGACTTGTGCTGTGAAGGATAGGACTATTCAGGACAAGCTTCATATGATACGCCTTATCATCGAGGAAGTCGACAGTGAAGCCGCGATGATCAATTTACATCAGTCCAAGGCCTTCTATACGGTTGACCATCGCTTTTTGGAGGCCGTTCTTTTGGCGGCCGGTTTCGGGCCGTACTTTCGCACCAGTATCTGACTTCTGCATGCGACTCCCGGTGCGCTGGTGGAGGTGAATGGGGTACGATCGGAGCCTTTCGTATAGTCTCGCTCCATTCGTCAAGGTTGCCTGCTTTCGTCTTTGCTTTACGTTGGAACTTTTCCTTCGCAAGTTAAAGGCGAATCCGGTCCTACGCGGAATTTACCTACCTGGTGCTGCCACATCGGCCAGGTGTTCTGCCTATGCTGACGACGTTTCCGGCCTTGTGTCAAGCAGGACCGTGAATGACGAAGCCAGCAAAGAAATCTGTGGTGACATGGGCCAAGAACCACCGCGATAAGTCTGTTGGCTTGCGGTTGAGTGCGTTGAAGCGAGTTTATCTTCCCAGACCTTTCCTCTGGACAAATGGGCGGGTCAAAATTCTCGGCGTCTGGTTCGGTTCTGATATCCAGTTGGAAATGCATTGGTCGGAGGTGCGAGGAAACGCCGAGATCGCAATTAATTTGTGGTCTCGGAGGAATCTTTCCTTAAGGGGGGGGGTGGAAGTATTTGTTTCACACATCTACACTTTACTGGCGTTAGTGAAGTTCTTGTTCTCCTTGTGGGGAGACAAGGCTACCAGAGTCACTCGGGAGATCTGTTGCCTTCATCCATCTGAAGGCGGTCTGGGCATGCCAAGCCATTGAGATTCGTCAATATATGCTTCGCATTGTCTTTCTAGATCGAATGTGTCGCAAATCGGATGAGGAGTGCGCCTTGTGGAAGGAAGACGCCCGTAAGAACTTCCTATCCCTGAGAAGGGTGCACTCGTGTGAGCCGAATGCTCAGTCTATCGTGAATATCTTATTTTTCTGAAGCGTCTCTGCCTTGGGCGCTCGGGTTGAAATGCTTCAATAACAATGAAGCATCACTCACCTGGCTGGTGATTCGTGGGGCCCTCTGGATCGCCAAAAGACTTTGCTCAGCTGACTTGGGAAATCTCCAAGCTGCCGACGCTCTAGTGGGGAGGTCAAGACCTTGGGTCATGCCTGCTTTCATTGCAGACTGGTAGTGCTGTTGTGCAAGTTTGCTGAAGGCCTCATGGTCCGCATGATGCAGGGTAAGTTCTTTGCTACAAATGGAAGAGGTCTCATGGACAATGTTACAGCACCGCTGACGAAGGCTGAACAATGTGTTCCACTGCATGCTAGAGTCGTGATTTGAACGACACGTCAGAAGGGATTCTATGGAGGCGAGAAGTTCACCTCTTCTCAACGGATCTTGTACTTTAAGCATCAGCTTAAAGTCAAGATTAGGACGGAAAGGTGGCGGTTCACTTCATCAGAATTCAGCAAAAGGTGGGTGAATCTTGCGCGTTTGTGTCGTGCGAAAGGGGCTGATTATGAGTGGCACATTGATGCCGGTTAGGCATCAGGATATTGCTCTTCCTGGGTTGAACTTGTGCAACCCATCCCAAAACTAGTTTAGGTTTACTTTTGATGTTTTAGTTTCCTTTTTCAGTTAACTTAGCTAGGGTATGTATGCTCATTGGCCCCTTTTATTTCTACCCCTATTTTATTTAAGTTTAATTTCCCATCCCGTCAATCGTGAGGTGGTCAGTGATGTGAGTTTTTTTTTTTCGTATTTGTTGTTGTGTTTGAATGAGTGCATGTCAGTGTGAGTACTTGGGATGAATGAGTGTTTTATACTATTATAGCCCCATATTGATTTCGGCCATTGAATCAATGTTTCTTCCACATTTAGTGATTGTGATTACTAATTTTTTTTTTAGTTTCTTGTAAATAGTTTTTGTATTCATATTTGTAAATACTCACTGGGGCTAGTTTTTATAATTGTTTTATTCCCTTCCCCCTACAGACAATGAATTGTAAATATGGGGACTAGTTATTATTTTCATAGAGACAAAGTATTATGGTGGATGTAGTAAGAAAGGTACGTTTGAATGCGTTGTTTTGGTGTAAGGAATATTGTTTGTACAATTGGGTCAGTGTTTGCGGCTAGCTAAGTTATAGTTAAGACAGAACAAGACCGTCCTTTCCCCAATCCCCCTTTCAGCCATGTGCCAAATTTCTGTGTATTTTACAGAATGGATATCGCTCTTCACTATGGCACCTCTGTGAGGAGATCTTTTTCCCGACGTCAACGACCGGTGCTTGACGCCTGAAATATTACTGTGATTACCTATGAACTTTTTTTTGGTTTTTCAACCTTAGTTCACATTAAGTTACTTTTAATTTTCAATTTACTTTCCGTTTATATTACTGACTTTTTGCCAAAAGTTTGATTTTTTTTTCTTTCTTTTCCCTTCCCTCATTTTAACTTTACCCTTTGTTTCTTATTAATTTTCATTTTCTTTTATAATTATTTTTTGTTTATATTTTTTTCCTTTTTAATTTCCTTTTAATTTTCAGTAAACTACCCCCGCCAATCTTTATTTTTCTTTGTCTTTTTCTTTTGTTTACATATTATATCTACATGTTTTAGCGTTCTTTGTCGTTCTTGTTTAAGTACCCGTTAAATATTCTGTTTTCCTTGGTTTAAATATTGTCTGTTTATTCTAATTTTTCTACTTATTTCTTTTTTATTTTGGTTTACGTGTTTCGTTCGTGTTTGGGCTGACTAGAATTTTCTAATGGCATCCATATTGTTTTGTGAACTTGTTTGGTATTTTTTGTTTCGTATTTTCTGTTGTATTGTAAAAGTTCCTTTTTGTTTATAGTCTGCTTTAAATTGTGAGTTTTCGTTTGCGTACTTGCATTTTGTCATTTCTAATTGAAAATTTTTTTACCGTATTTTGTCCTTTTTGCGTACGTGTTTAATTTTGTTTTGTACGGTCTCGTAAAATTTCTTTTTTCTGATTTATTTGTAGTTATCTTTTAATTCTTTTTAATTTAAAAAAAAGTATGGTTTCTTCTAAGGATAAAAGTTTATAACAAGAGTCAAGGAAAAAGTATGGTGGCCAAAAATTAGAAAAAAAAACTAGTTTAGGAGACCAAGGTATGGTGGCCGAATGTAGCCAAAATTCTGCAAAAGGAACCAGCCAACAAGAACAAAGTGTGGTGGCCGACAGTAGCCATATATCACCAAGTAAGACCTCCAATGACGAAAACTTAGCGGCCGGAGAGACGCCCTCATGCTGGAAGTCTCCGCCCAAGTGTAAGATAAACATGACGGAGTTCCTGGAGAAATCCAAGAGCAACGCACATTTGGTCACAACAGATGGGCTCTTGTCTAATTCCATGGAACTTAGACTGAATTCTTTTTTCAAACTTATGTGGTGGACAAGCGTTCGCGCAAGATTTGTCGCTCCACAAAATACATTGTCATCAAAGACTTGACTTCACAGAGCATTAAAGCTCAGAGGTTCATTAAAGTATTTTTTATTTGGGACGTACTGTTGCCTATGCCTGCCGACTGTGAATCTGCTACTACTCGTGATATTATCACTAAAGACCTCATTTTGCGAACGGAGTACATTGTTTCAGTATACGAGGTTCCTCCTAAGATTGTCGGAGAGCGTTTAGCAGCATATCTGTCCCAGTTTGGGCACATACTTAGTGCCTACTCGGACGATCTGACCGGGGTGGGAAGTTTTAAGTTGATGATCAATAGAAAGGCCTTCATCTCCATCCCCAACTGTCTGGATGTAGAGGGCCAGAAAATGCTGATAATACTAACAGGGCGTAAACCAGCATGCTGGAAGTGAGGACAGACTGGTCACCTGTCGTCTTCCTGCGCAGAAAAGGCCTCTGGTGGTCTGGCCCCCGCCCAACCAAACCCCCCTTTGTTAGTGTCTGTACAATCTGTCTCGCCTGTAGTGGGCATGCCAGATCAGGACTGGTGTGGAAAATCCTCCGGTTGTGTCCAAATCTCAGCTCTCGTTCCCCGAAAAGCCTTTGCCCGCCGCTAGTGCGGTTAGGGAGAAGGAGAATGGCAGGTCATTGACAAGGCAAAAGGCAAGACCCAGGCAGCGGGACCTCGTTTTACATCGAAAAGAGCTAAAAGGCACAAATAGCTCCACTCCCTCAACCAGTGCTAAGGGCGATTCTCCGGACAGCTACTCGGAGAAATTGCGGCAAAAGATGATCCGGTATGAGCCGTCTTTCGGGGGGGGAATTAAGAAATTACAACTTACAGGAATCATTAATATTGAAAAGATACAGAAAACAACTGGCATCGTTTTCGGCACCGTCTTCCCCTGTCACAAAACAGAATTCTAGGTTCCTTTCTTTAATTGTCAAGTCATTAAGCCAGGTATCATCTAACATGACAACACTGAAATAGTCTCCTGTAACCAAATTATCCTCAAAAATATCATCTCCTATCCCCAAATCTTACCCTTATGCAAACACCCATGAATTCACCTCAAAAGCATGAACAACAAAAAAGACAACAAATTTGTTCGATGATAGCCGAAGCCAAGGAAACCTTTGGAATGTTCGCTCCAATAGCATGCTTCAACGAAGACAACGTCAAAAAATTACAATACTTTTGTTCAGGGAGGGTCCCGCTTTTTGTTCACCCCTCTCGATGCAGAGCTCTAAAGTCAACCTTTCCCCTGGACACTGGCAGCTTGTCTCCTGATGGCACGATCAAGAGCGAGATGGGTACTGGCTCAATGGAAGAGGCCGTCGGTGTCCTGTTATGGGCCCTACCTTGATGGACTAAGTGGACTCGTCCTATTGCTATATATACGGGGAGAATATGCCTCTCAAGAGAGCTGTTTACAGTTGACGAATTGACTGCTGTACTTTGCCGTCAGTCGGACGTGCAACACTTTTGTATTCGTTCTTTTTGTTTAATGTTTTCACTAAATTGTCGAGTTCTCTTTCGGACCTATTCTGGGTAAAAAACACTGGTGACGAGGATTTAAAGAACGTTGAAGCTGTAAATATCCTTACAGAATTATTCAGCCCCAAAACGTCGTTATACCATGTTGTGGTACGATCCACCTAATTTACATAGTGGAGTCCCGACCATATAAATATGGGTTGGTACCGGGAAGACGGGGGAGGAAGTAAGAAGAGATCCAATCCAGAGACACTGCCCGACTGCGATTAAGTCAACACATTCTACAGGAACAGTCTTCCCAAGAATATACCAAAACTAACTGTAAATATTGTGTACCTTTCCCTTGTTTCAATACATTTTGTTTACGTACATTTTGTGTTGTATTATTATTATTATTATTCCATGCTTATCCAAGCTTCAACAATGGCGACGAGGTATAAAGAACTTTACGTTACGAAAAAAAAAAATTAATTGATAGCCTTCAACAATTGGGACAAGTTTGAAGAACCCAGGCTGAAGAAAAAAATTATTAATTAAAAGTCCAACATCTAATAGAACGGAAAAGTATTCTGAAGTTCTGGACAGTTAAAACTCGTTAAAGGACGACTAAGCATAAAGAAACTTTCACTCAGAAAAATCTGGAAGGTGGCGTAAACGAATAACGGCGAATTAAAAGAAAAAAAGCTGGCCGACTAAAAAAACATGCATGGAATTAAAAGGAGCACAAATACAACGTGTCGATTTTGAAAGGTAACGAACTTGTAAAAAAAAAAAAAAAAAAAAAATTGTTTATTTTTTTTTTGTTTGGTTGCTCAACAATATTTTATAAAGCAAGACATAAAATTAAAAAAGGCGTAAGTTGTTTCGATTTTTTTTTGTCTGCTTATATTATATCCGTGGATACACAATTTAAAAGTATATTCTTTGTTGCATGAACACTATCAGCTAAAGATGGAGGAATTATCCAAAGTCATAGCTGAATTGTTCAAAGCCCAGCAGTTGAGTCAAGCTGAATTGTTCAAAGCCCAGCAGTTGAGTCAAGCTGAATTGTTCAAAGCCCAGCAGTTGAGTCAAGCTGAATTGTTCAAAGCCCAGCAGTTGAGTCAAGCTGAATTGTTCAAAGCCCAGCAGTTGAGTCAAGCTGAATTGTTCAAAGCCCAGCAGTTGAGTCAAGCTGAGTTGTTCAAAGCCCAGCAGTTGAGTCTGCAACAACAAAGTGAGCAGTTTGCCTTATTAAGAGAACAGCAATAAGCACAGCAGAAATATCAAGAAAAGCAAGAGGAGTTGAGTCAGCAACGTCAAAGGGAACAGGAAGAAATGCATGTCAAGGTTTTGGAAATTCAAAAGTTAACACTGGAGAAATTAAACAACAATCAGGCAAATGAAGGTAACTTCATATTCTAATAACATAATATTTAATTCGTTGGAAACTTTCAACTATGTGCCAGACGAAGGAAAAACGTTTGAAGCGTACTTTAAACGATATGAAGATATTTTCCACACAGACTGTGAAAACTGGTCGAATTCAAGAAAAGTCAGTCTATTACTAAGAAAGCTAGGTACAGCAGAACATAGCAAATTTGTAGATTTTATTCTACCGAGAAGAACAAATGAATTGGAATTCTCGGAAACAGTGAAATTGCTAAAGGAGTTGTTTGGAGCAAATATGTCGCTTTGGCATAAGCGAGGTTATGCATGAATGTCGATAAATCCGACGATCAGGATTACTTAACATATGCATCTATAGTGAATAGACATTGTGACAATTTCAGATTGGCAGAGATTACGGCTGAAGAATTCAAGTGTTTAATTTTTGCTCAAGGACTGGTATCCAGTAAGAGTGCCGAAACAAGGCGTAGAGTTTTGTCTAAACTCGAATCTGAACAAAACCTTACCCTGCAAAAGTTAGCAGAGGAGTGTCAGCGGGCCGTAAGTTTAAAGAAAGAGTCTCAAAAAATTGAAGAAGCTGGTATTGCTTATATTAAAAAAGTAAAGAAACAGTCTATAGAGGTGGAATCGAACCTAAGACGCCCAGTTACAAGGCCGGAATGGTCTTGGCGTGACACCCCCATAGGAGTAGACTCGCCCGCTTACATGAGAGGCGAGAGTGGGCTACTTAAACAAGACATTCACGGCAACGAGTATCTTGGCAGATACACGTCGTCTCGCTGCTACCTTACATGGCGTCGCCGATATAGGAAACCTGCTACAAACAACGTTGGAATATGGACGAACAAACACAGCAGACATTACTTCGACAGCTCATCGAGCTACAGCAAGAGATCATCGCCCTGCGAAGAGACGGAGGACAGCCGAGAAAGTCACTTACAAGGAGACCCGACAGACCTAATATAGAACCGGACTCAAGTGATGGTGACTGGGCGATATTCATTGACTCCTGGAATAGATACAAGGAGATGTGTGGGTTGACGGAGCCAACAGCGTTAAGAAACGAGCTGAGAACGGCCTGTGCCCCAGAAGTGAACAGGCTGTTGTTCGATATGGTAGGAGCAGAAGTACTAAACTCCGTCACGGAGGAAGAGCTGTTACGGACACATAAAGCTCGTAGCCGTCAGAAGCCTACACAAAGAAGTGTACCGGCAAGAATTCCACCCGTAAGGCAGAAGGAGGGGAATCGATTACGGACTTCGTGGCACGACTTCGATCAGTCGCAAAATTCTGCGACTTTTCAGTGACTTGTCCGAACGGGATAGGATGCGGTCGGAAAGTCAGCTACTCCAACGATATGGTAGCAGGACAAATGGTGGCTGGGCTGGCAAGCCTGGAGCATCAAAGCAAGGTGTTGTCTGAGGCTGCGACACTTACGACACTGGAAGAAAAATTCAACAGGCTTGTCAGCCTAGAGACCACGGACAAGTCTACCCCCCGTCTCCATAGTAACGTATACCCTACTACAACGAGCACACAGATCGGGCCGCAGGCAGCGGCCTCGGGAGAACCAGACCATATCAACCCCGAGAGACACTGAACCCTGTAAATGGTGTGGGAAGAGCTCACACCCTGACGGCTCGAATGAACGAAGGGGTTGCCCAGCAGCAAAGATGACTTGTCACAATTGCGGCTTAACCGGACATTTAAAAGGGGTTTGCAGGAAACTGAAGCAGGGGTCCAGCAACAAATCTACAGCGGGTGTGGTCGGAGCAGAATCCAGAACTCTCACCACCCAAAGACACAAGAAGGGTCGTAACCGGGTGATCGTCCAAGATGGACAAGTGAAAAGGAGAGGTGAAATCAACCTGACAAAACCGAAGGCCGTGCCGCACCTGATTTGGAACAGAAGTAAGTTCCGAAGAGGTACTACTGATCCAGCACCAACCCTGATGGTAGAGATAACTCTGATTCCAGAGGCCCATGCAGAATTCGGGCACATATCCATAGGACAAGCTGGCCTCCATACTCACCGGATCGAGGCGATCGCAGACACTGGGGCACAGACATGCTCTAGCGGACCAGAAACAAAAAAAATTCTGAAGTGTCCAGACAAATGTCTAGTACCGACTAGTCACCGAATTCGGGGAATCACGGATAACCTACTAAACATAAAAGGCGTGATATTCGCTAAAGTCAGAGTAGGATCGCGGGAAACACGTCAGATTATATATGTATCAAAAAATACATCAGATTTCTGCCTGTCCGAGTCGGCCCTAAGACCTTGGTCTGGTGCCAGATAACTTTCCAGACCCAACTTCCCAGCAGAACGTGGCAACTAGCGACGGCGGAAAGGCACCATGTGGGTGCCCACAAAGAACTAATGTCCCACCTAAGCCGGACAGTATCCCTTTTGCTCCTACGGAAGAAAACGATGGATGAAGGAGCATTTTGAGTCCAGTGCATTCAATGTATGCCCACATCAACGGCTGCAGGCGATGGAAGGAAAACCCATGGACATCACATTCATCCCGGGGGCCAAACCCTCAGCTGTCCACACCCCAATCCCGGTCCCACACCATTGGAAGAAAAGAGTCAAGGAGGACCTCGACCGAGACGTGGCATTGGGCATCGTAGAACCTGTACCAGTGGGTACACCTACAACATGGTGCTCCAGAATGGTGGTTGCACCGAAAAAGGACGGGTCACCGAGGCGTACGGTGGACCTACAGAAGCTCAACACCGCTACCCTACGGGAAACCCATCATACACCGTCTCCTTTCAATCAGGCATCGCTGGTGCCTGCGAAAACTAGAAAAACCGTTTTGGATGCATGGAATGGCTATCATAGCCTAACCCTCTCTCCATCGGCAAGAGATGCAACTACCTTCATCACGGAATGGGGTAGATACCGTTATCTTCGGGCACCACAAGGATTCCAAGCGTCAGGAGACGCATATACACGCAGGTTCGACAATATTACTGTAGATATGCCCAGGAAAACAAGATGTATTGACGATACGATACTATGGGACAACTCTATTGAATCATCATTTTGGCATACTATGGAGTACATAAATAACTGCAGCAAAAATGGTATCGTATTCAACCCCCAGAAATTTCACTTCGCGGAAAAAGAGGTGGAATTTGCCGGGTTCTTGATAACAGAAGACGGGATAAAACCCACCAAAAAAATGACTGAAACAATACGGAATTTCCCGACACCAAAAAATATAACTGACATAAGATCCTGGTTTGGAATGGTAAACCAGGTAGCCTACGCTTTTTCTCAGGCCGAGGTAATGGCCCCGTTCCGGGAGCTGCTAAAGACAAAAAATCGGAAGTTCTACTGGGACAGCACACTCGACCGAATCTTCAAAGAGTCGAAGAGAAGGATCACAGAAGAAATCGAGAACGGTGTAAGAACCTTCGAAGTGAATAGGCCAACTTGTTTGTCGACGGACTTCAGCAAAACAGGCTTAGGATATTTTCTTTTCCAGAAGCACTGCAACTGTGCAACCGAAGCTGGACCGAAGTGTGGTGAGGACCACTGGAAGTTAATCCTGGCCGGCTCCCGATTCACTAATGACGCAGAGTCCCGATATGCACCAGTGGAAGGAGAAGCATTGGCATTAGTCTACGGACTGGAAGCATGCCGGATGTTCGTTTTGGGGTGCCCAGAGCTGTTAGTCACCGTGGACCATAAGCCCCTGGTGAAGATCTTCTCGGACAAAGCTCTGGAGGACATAAAGAACCCAAGACTTTTTAACTTCAAAGAACGGTCCTTGATGTACAAATTTCGAATAAAGCATCTCCCTGGCTAACTCAATGCGGCACCAGACTGTACATCGAGATGCCCAGTGGCGTTAAGCCGGGAGGAAGCAAACGAAAAGGACATCGCACAAACTATGGATAGTGCCATAAGAGCGTAAATTAAGAGCAATAACATGGGACAGGATTTTGGCTGCAGCTGCTACTGACGAGGAATGCCGTTCCCTCGCCGAATTCATACAAAATGGCTTCCTAAATCTCGGCACGTACTGCCGGAGACAATTCGCCGGATTTGGCATATGAAAGAGGAGTTATATTGCTTGGAACGGGTGACGATAATGGAAAATAAAATCCTCATACCCAGAAAGCTACGTGCGGAGGTACTGGAATCGCTCCATTCAGCGCATCAGGGCGTCAATGGAATGTTGGCAAACGCTAGACAGCGGCTGTTTTGGCCAGGACTGGACGCGAGCATTCGTCAAACAAAGTGCAAAGTATGCAACGTAATAGCTCCATCACAACCCAAGGAACCCTAATGCCGCCCTCGAACCCAGAGTTCCCATTTCAGAAGACTGTGACGGACTTCTTCGATTTACGAGGGAAGAAACTATCTAGTATATGCAGATAGATACACCGGATGGGTAGAAGTCACTCTGATGTCGTCCGGGAATGCCAAGGCTACATGTGACGCCCTACGAAACTGGTTCTGCACGTATGGCGTACCGGAGGAACTTTCAACCGATGGCGGACCACCGTTTGACTCCAGTGAATTTAACCGGTTTCTAGATAATTGGGGCATAAGGAAACGAACATCATCGGCATATTACCCTCAAAGCAACGGGAGAGCAGAACTGGCCGTTAAAACGGCTAAAAGGATACTTGTTGATAGGCGACCGCAACTGCCCGTGCTATGCCATGACCAGGCAGCTAGGTCCCTACTGACTCATCGCAACACCTCGGTACGAGACCTACATATGTCTCCAGCGATGATGCTCTACGGTCGCGTGATAAAGGACCATCTCCCAGTGCTCCAGGACCGATATCGAATCCACAAACGCTGGAGAGAAATCGGTCATTATAGGGAAACAGCGATGGCAAAAAGACACTTAAGGAATGAAAGAGAATACAATCTAAAAAGTCACCCACTTCAGGAACTGAAAATCGGGGAAACGGTGCAGATACAGAACCAAGTTGGTCCATACCCGCGCCAATGGGCAAAGACAGGAAGGGTGGTGGAAACACTGGGTAACCGGCAGTATAATGTACGCATGGATGGGAGTAACCGGGTAACCCGTCGCAATCGCAGATTCCTCTGAAAAATAAACCCAGTAGTAGATACTCCTTGCCACTCGATACCTCAGGTGCCCCCAGGAATGTTGGATACCATAGACAACCCAACAGGGCCCGAAATACTGGGAGAATGGTCCACCACTGATATGGATCAAAACCAGCCCGAAACATCCGACACTCTACCAGAACCGATGGAGGTAGATGACACAGCATCCCCTGGAATGATGGAGGTTGAGGAAGACCAACCGGGGCGTCGTAGCAGAAGGGTGACGCGACCACCCAGGAACCTATCCCCACAGATGTGGGGCACGTCGCACGACTACTCCAGAGCCTCAAAACATTGGACCACAACGCAAGTATCTTGTGGCCCCGGAAGGGAGGGGGCGTGTAGAGGTGGAATCGAACCTAAGACGCCCAGTTACAAGACCGGAATGGTCTTGGCGTCACACCCCCATAGGAGTAGACTCGCTCGCTTACATGAGAGGCGAGAGTGGGCTACTTAAACAAGACATTCACGGCAACGAGAGGTTTGGCAGATACACGTCGTCTCGCTGCTACCTTACACAGTCAAATTACCCATCAGAAAAAAATTGGAGTAAAAATTCGGCGTATTTTAAAAATAGACAAGAAAAATTAAATGGAAAGAATGAGGAGAAAAAAAAGGTTCCATTTAATTAGGTACCTCCACGAGATCGCTAAAAAAAGAGCATAGCATGATGAAAAAGACACCAAACTTGACGAAAACAAAACTTTATCGTCTAAATGTTTGTTATTAAGAGGAAAGGTCAAAGTATTTTTGGATATTTTTTTCCGTTTTTTAATCGTTCCTAGCACGTCCGAAATTTTCGTTAAAAATCTAGTTTTTTTTTGAGTCAGCAAAATTGACCATTTTTTTCCATTTAAAAAAAAACTGGAAATCTGAAATCGACCTGCCTGAAGGCGAGCATATCCATTATACTTATTCACACATGTAATTTGTTTTGAGATCCTAAACATTTCAAGTAAATGAAGAGTCTTATCATGTGGAGAAATAACCTAGATATATTAAATTGAAAAATACACATGTATACACGTGTTTGTATGCATACCAAACGTCCGTTTTATTTGTAGCATTTGCAGCTGCTGGATTTACAACCTTACCAATTCTTCTATTGGAAGATTTCAGAAGTTTTAATTTAGTAGCAATATTTCAAACTCAAAAATCAATTGAGCCAAAAGATTCCACCATATACGAATTAAGATTACATTGAGGTGATGATCATTATCACCTTGTAAATTGAGATAATTTACAAGGATTTTCAAACCAGTTAAGAATGATAAATTATTGAAGTACAAAGCAAAGTAAGGAAGAAAAATGGTAAAAAGAGGGAAGATAAGGAAAAGACAAAAGGAAAAATAAAAAAAATAGTAAGTAGTGTAAGTCTGGATATGAGGGGTGATCAGAGAGGAAAAAGAAAAATGAGAGAAATGACCATAGCAATCAGGAGGTAGTTCAGACTTAAAGCCTTGTATGTATTAACATAGGTACCTCCACGAGATCGCTAAAAAAGAGCATAGCATGATGAAAGACGCCAAACTTGACGAAAACAAAATTTTATCGTCTAAATGTTTGTTATTATTAAGAGGAAAGGTCAAAATATTTTTGGGGTATTTTTTTCCATTTTTTAATCGTTCCTAGCACGTCCGAAATTTTCGTTAAAAATCTAGTTTTTTTGAGTCAGCAAAATTGACCATTTTTTTCCATTTTAAAGAGAACTGGAAATCTGACTTTGAAATTTTTTTAAATATCAATTATCATTTTTTCAAAACTTATTTTAAGAAAATCAGAAATTATGTTTATTTAAAATATTTTGAACCAAACTTAGCTTTTGTGCCAAAAAGATGTAATTTGAAAATAAAACAAAGCAGGTCATAAACTTTCGCGTCTCTTGACATGTGATGAATGATATATTTACGAATTCCATGAGGCTAATTTGTTCTACGGAAGGAGAAAAGTGAAATAATTTACATTTACGTGAACAAATTATTTACCCCGTTATTTTTAACGAAAACTTTCAGCGGTTAATTTTTTTTTTTGTTCTTAGCTTTCACCTTTACGTTTATGATGCTTTATGGGAAATATATTGTAAAGAGATTAAAATAAAACTGTTAAGAGTGACATTAAATTTCGTATTTCTTAAGAAAGGTATCTAATTAGTTTATATGTACCTTTCTTATGAAATTTTATCAGAATTGTACATAAAATACTATAATTTTATGTACATTTATTACATTCTATTGTTATTTGTATTTGCATTCATTTTATTATTAATTTTGATATTTCATTTATGGAAAAATGTCGTAACTGAGATTAATATAAAAATAAGATCATATAAATTTCATAAGATGATACTGATGCTTTTAGGTGCCCTTCTCAGTTGAAATTGAAAAATCAAATTAACTTCTCCACACGTGTTTCGCAAAAGTAAAGGCCTTAACAGCGGAGAACAATGCTTAACTCAAATAACGCAACTTAATTATATTCTGGTTGGTCTTCCGTATTTTATAATTACAGCTCGATTATAAGCACAAAATTACATTTCTTAATTACTGGGTATCTTCTGATTAGTCAAAATGATACAATTTACAACGCGCTAAAAAAAGATCTATCTCATAAGGACACTTATGAAAGCCGATGCGGCTTTTAACTAATTTTATAATATTTTAACAACTTAAATGTAAAATCTATTATAATTAATGAAATAACAAATAATTGTATTAAAAATTCATTTTCATCGAAAAAAATTTTTTGCTTTCAGAAAATATTGTCCATATTCATAAAAACAACTAAAAGCAAATAAAAGCATTTGAAATTAAATAATATCTTTGTTTTATTGATTTTTTTGTATGTTACAATTCAGAGCTGATTTTCAGGTACTGCGTATCCAATTAAAAACAACAAAAAAAAAAAACATGATTTGCATTCCTCAAAGCCCTGTGCTTTTAATTATTGTAATCACTAAAACCGATGCGATCGAATTTCTAGCGTTTTCATAAAATTAGTTATGGGGGGGTAATACATATTTTAAAAAATATTTCTACCATGACTTTCATAAAAAAAACATTTATAATAATTTCTATCATCTGTGAATAGTTCCTGAAAGTTTCATTAACATCCGATAATTATTTCTATTTTTGCACGATTTTTCAAATTAAAGTGTGTCATACCAAAAAACGTGCTGAAAATTGTCTATGTTATTTACTAGTACCGCTGATACAAATAGAAAAAAGGTTTTTTTTTAATCAAAATTTAGAATGTTCTAAAAAGAAGGAATTTTTTTTTAAAATAATTAAAAAAAAAACTTTGGTCTTTCCTCTTAATAATAACATAAGCATTTAGACAATAAAATTTAGTTTTCGGCAAGGTTGGCGTCTTTTTCATAAAGCTATGCTCTTTTTTTAGCGATTTCGTAGAGGTACCTACATTTAATTGTAGACGGTGCAACGAAAGACACTGGGAGGTAAATTGCCCATATAGAAATAAAAAATGTTTCGTGTGCCACAGGAATGGTCACAAAGGGTCGTGTTGTAAAACGAAAAGAGTCAATAGCCGAATTAGACAAACAAATTCAAATATCAAATCAGATAGAGATTTGAGGAAGTATGTGACGACTGAAATATTTAAAAAGAATATCAAATTTCAACTCGATTCGGGTTCAGTTTTAACAATAATGAACTATAATACATCGAAAATTTTAAAAAGGCCTACAATAATGAAGTCTACGAAACGCGCTCGAACAGTGACTGGAAAGGAAATTAAATTCGGAGGTGAGGTTGTAATTCCCATGAAAT
This sequence comes from Acanthosepion pharaonis, assembly GCA_903632075.3. Lineage (NCBI taxonomy): Eukaryota > Metazoa > Mollusca > Cephalopoda > Sepiida > Sepiidae > Acanthosepion > Acanthosepion pharaonis. The sequence continues at coordinate 110,458 of CAHIKZ030000354.1, forward strand.
TGAACGGTATAGTTAAAAATATAAAAGTTTTCATTCTGAAAAATGGAGAAAACTTGATGGGTACAGATTTTATTGAAACATTCGAATTGTGGGATAAACCGTTAAACTCTTTCTGCAGAAAAGTAGAAAGTAATACGCAAACAAGACAGGACATTAAAGAGGAATTAAAGAAAAAAAGTTTCGGAAACCTTCACACCTGGTCTTGGAAGATGTAACAAGTTTGAAGCCAAATTCGAATTAAAGGAAAATACTATGCCAATTTTTAAAAAGAAACGTAATGTGCCTTTCGCAAGTGTAGAGAAAATTAACGAAGAACTTGATAGGTTGGAAAAAATGGGAATTATTTCGAAAGTAGAATCTAATTCATGGGCTGCGCCGATTGTGTGCATAAAAAAGAAATCAAACCAAGTCAGAGTCTGCGTTGATTTTTCGACAGGGTTGAACTCGGTAATTAAGGACTACCATTACCCGTTACAGAGTCCGGAGGAGATTTTTAACAAGCTAAACGGTGGAGTTATATTTTCAAAAATTGACTTATCAAATGCCTATCTCCATTTCAACAAGCTATGGACGTCATGCTGAATGATTTAGACTTTGCGTGCGCTTACTTAGACGACATCATAGTAAGGAGCGAAACGGTCGACGAACATCGAGAGCATCTCAATCAAGTATTTAAAAAGATTCAGGACTTTGGATTTAAAGTCAAAGAGTCAAAGTGCGAATTTGGTTTGGAGGAAATTAAGTATTTAGGGCACATAAACAAAAATGGCAGATGTCCAGATCCGGAAATGTCCATTGCGATTAGAGACGTGCGATGCTACAAAGTTTTCTAGGGCTTGCAAATTATTATCAAGCGTTCATTAAGGGGATGTACAATTTAAGAGCTCCATTGAATGAACTGCTAAAACAAAGACAAGGCATGGGAATGGACGGTAGAATGTCAGAAAGCCTTTGATGAAATAAAGAAAATGCTTACGTCCGACCTCTTTTTAACCCATTACAATCCAAAACTGGATATTGTAGTGGCAAGTGACGCTAGTTCATACGGGATAGGAGCGTGTATTCAACATAAAGCCAGATGGTTCTAAAAAACCAATTGCACACGCTTCGAGAACTTTGCTCCCAGGAGAAAGAAGTTACTCTCAGATAGAAAAAGAGGCACCGAGTATCATTTTTGCCATACAAAAATTTCACAGGTACATCCACGATAGACATTTTATCCTTGAAACGGATCATAAACCACTGATCACTATTTTTGGTTCAAAGAAAGGGTTACCTGTTTATACAGCAAATCATCTGTTAAGATGGGGAACCATTCTTAATTATGATTTTCACATAAAGCACCTATCATCCAAAAAGATAATTCATGAGGATAGTCTATCAAGACTGGTACCGAGTCAAGAAGAAAGATTCGAAGAATCAATTATTGCAAATATCAGAGCAGATTATGAGGTGAAAAGCATGGTAAACAACATTGTAAGAGAGCTACCGGTTACGCTAAATGAAATTAAAAAAGAAGCTGATAGCGATGATTTAAAGCGAGCTCTGAAGAAAGCCTCAGGAGTTCCAACGGAAAAGGCGCTTCAGCAATTCTTTCAAGTATACAGAATCACGCCAAACCAGAGAACACACTCAAACATGGCACCAGCTGAACTAATGTTCGCTAGGAAAGTTAAGTCAGTGTTTGACAAGCTTTTGCCAGGAAAAATAGAGTAAAAAATACCATGTATACAGCGAGAAGAAAAACACCTTCTCTCCGGGAGTGTATCTTTAAGTGCTATAAAAACAGCGTTGAGTTCTGGGAACGCGGCATAGTGGACAAGAGAATCGGTGACCCGATTTACATAATTAAAGGGCCGAAGAATACTCATAAAAGGCACCAAAACCAACTTAAAAAAGATTACGGTATAGAGCAGGAAGAGTGGGACGAAGATCCCATTGATATAATGTATGATATGTTTCAGGTAGAACCTCTACAAAATACTCCTGAACCAAGAAGATCCGGTAGGCAAACGGAAGTTCACGGACCCATTGGACGTGAATCCAAAACGGAAAAAATATTAAAATTAGGCAAATGGATCTACAAAGAAATTGCCATAATCATCAACCCATATAGGAAGCCAATTTGAAATCCAAAAGGGATTCCAAAGCTTGGGAGGAGGGTGTTGTGGTACGATCCACCTAATTTACATAGTGGAGTACCGACCATATAAATATGGGTTGGTACCGGGAAGACGAGGGAGGAAGTAAGAAGAGATTCGGTGTTCTTTTTTGTTTTTACACAGTTTCTTGTCTGACCGGTGTTAGACATTTTTTCTGTCTTCCAAAGGATTACTTTTGAACTTTTTGACTGCCTTAATTTAGTTAAGTTTTTGATTTATTTTTACCATTTTTCTAACGTGATTTTTTGACTATTCGTTAAATTTGTCATTTTTCTAACGTTCTTATTTTGACCATTTGATTTTTCCTTTTCATATCCTTTCCCTTTTATTTACCGTTACTTCATTTTTATTATTAATTATTTCTTTTTAATTTTTAATTTTTTTTACGTTTTACTTTTTCCTTATTAAATCTATTTTCTTCCCGTGCCCACACCCCGGAGTTTATCTGTTTATTTTTCGTTTCTCGTCAACCTTTTTTTATTTAATTGTTTATTTATTACGTGTTAATTATTTCTGTGTTTTTTTATTTTATTTACCCGTTAAAAAGTCTACGTTTTATCTGCTAATTACGTGTATATAATATTTGTTTTTTAATTTTTGTGTTTAATTTGTAATTTCTGTCCCTCCTCTTTTTTCCCCTTATTTAACGTTTTCGTTGTTGGGCTGACTGTTTTTTTTTTTGTTTTTTTTTTTCGGCAGCCATATTGTAAATTGTTACATTTTTAGTTTCGTACTTTATTTTGTATAGCGTTTTCTCGTATTTTTCCGTTCATAACTATTAGTTTTATTGTGTAATTTGTTGCTTTCTTGTCTGTTGTCCTTTTAATTTTTGTTCTTTCTTCTGTTTTGTGAACCTTGTTCACATTTTCTCGTCTGTCCATTTGTTTTGCGTTTTCGTTTTACCTGTTTTACATTTGTGTTTATAATTTTTTGCACACGTCCTTCTGTTTTCCTTTCGTCTGTTGATCTTTGTTTGCTAAGTTAAATTGTTGTCTCGCTGATAAGCAAAACTTTATTTTTTACCCTCCCCTTAATTTTTTTCCCCTCTGCCTATAAGGCGGTTCCCCACCCGTATTTACCCCTCCCCTTCCTTCTTAATATTTAAAAAATGGAAAAAAAGGAAAAAAAACACCTTCCTTTTTAGCAATAAAAAAAAAAGCCAAATTTATCGGATTATAGAAAGACGATACGTAAGCATCTATTCAACCCTACCAAAAAAGACCCCCCGGACAAAGACAATTTAAATGAATTTCCTGCACTTGAGACTACTTCCCCTAGCAACGTTGAAACCGCTGAAAAAAAAAAAAAAAAAAATTAATACTATGGAAGCCAATAATGGCAATAACAAGAAAAAAAAAAAAAAACCTACGGAGGCCAATAATGGCCAAAATTCTGAAAAAGTCAAAGAAACCAGAAATGAACCGCAAGATAAGCCTGAGGCCGGGGAATCGCCCTCTTGTTGGTCGTCCCCACCAAAGTGCATAATCAATTTAGCGGAGTTCTTGGAGCGTGCCAAGAGTTACGCTCACCTTGTTGTAGAAGGTGGACTCTTGGAAGACCCCCAAGAATTAAAGAAAATTGAAAAAGAATAGTGTCAGTTTTCGTCGTGGACAAGCGTACGCGCAAAATTTGTCGCTCGACGAAAAACAGTGTTGAAAGCACTAGAATCCTTGGGGTTTAAGCCCCTTAGAATAGTTAAGGGAGCTAAATTTTTCATGTGGGACGTACTGTTGACCACATCGGAAGACTGCGTCGCCGCGGTTAGCCGCGAGCTAATAAATAAAGAATTGATACTGCGGACTGAGTACGAAGGCCGACGAAAGACCAGCGTAACAGTATACGAGGTCCCACCTCAGGTTATCGGGGAAAATCTCGCCGCGTTCTTCTCCCAGTATGGCCAAATTCTGGGAGCTTCTTGTGATAGCCTGAGCGGGGGGTGGAGCTTTGACATCATTGCTGGACGAAAAAGCCTTCCGCTCCATCCCAAACTGTCTGGATGTTGGTAGCTTGAAGTTACCGGTCATTGTGACGGGTCGAAGACCGGTATGCTGGAGGTGTGGAGTGACTGGTCATCTCTCCTCCTCCTGCCCAGAGAAGAAGGCCTCTGGAAGTCAAGCTCCAGTTGTTCAAGATCCCCCTCTGACCGCGTCTCTAAATTCCGCCTCGCCTGTAATGGGCGTACCAGCCTCCGGGACCGGGTCGGTTAATCCTCCGGTTGGCGTGTCATCAAAAGCCACATTCCCCAAAGAGCCTTCGCCCGCTGCCAGTGCAGTTGTGGGAGGGGGGGGAATGGCTGGTTGCTGGTAAGGCCAGAGGGAAGCGCCGGACAGCGGGTCCTCAGTCCCCTGAACCCCAAGGAAGAAAGGCACTTACAGCCCCCTCCCTCTAGCAACGTTAAGGGCGATGCCCCGGCCTCTGAACTGACACTCCAAGAAAAGCAAAAGAAATTTGACCCGGGATACGAAAAGACTGAAAAAATTAAAGAGTTAAAGAAACAATTAGATGCTAAAAGAAAAGACCCTGATCCCTTCAACGTCCTCTGCTCGGCCCACCCCTTCTCCGAAGAAACAACCTTCACCGAATCGCCATCCAAATCCTTTCAGTAGAGATCCCAACCCCTATCCATAGGTCTTTCTATACCCCTACATACACCCCCTCCCTCCCCGTTAAACAAAAATCCACCTCCCTCCGTACCCCCAGTCAATCACCGGTCAAAAAAACCGATATGCCTCCTCCCGCTGCGAAGCGTCTAAGAAGCCCCACGCAAGAGTCAAAAGAACAAAGGAAAAAAAGACTATTTTTCAACACTGGAGAGGAGGTGTGCCATATTTCCCCAGCCCAGGCCGAGAGAGCCCGGGATTATGGAAACAGGTTAAAGGACCTGAAATACTTGCTCTCCATCAAACAGTTTGCGGACCTGGATATAGAGGTACCACAAAACTTCCCAAATGCTCAGAGAGTCCTGACTGTGATAAGGGCAGGACCTGCTGCAAAACAGATTTGGGCCATGGTTGACGAAGCCATCAATGCATATAAGATGGATTTGCCCATCGCTATCACTGAAAATGACCATTTGAAAAATTTAAAACAGTTCTGTGCAGGGAGGGTCCCCGTTTTAGTTCACCCCTCCCTATATAGAGCACTTAAATTGACCTTCCCTTGGGATATCGGCGGTATCTCCCAAGACGGCACCATCAAGACTGAGATGGGCCATGGGTCTATGGGAGAGGCGGTCGGTATCCTTACCCCGTCCATGTTCAAACCAGTAGTTCAACCCTAATCGGTCTTCACTATGGCTCTCTGGTTAGCTAGTGTAAATGTTCGGGGCCTGAGGTCCGAGTCTCGCAGGGCGAGGCTCTCTCGTGACCTTCAGCGCCTCGGGGTGGATGTGTGTTGTGTGCAAGAGACCCGGTTTTCTTCTCATGATCGTGAGGACATACTGTCTAAGGGGTTCGCCCTTTATTCAGCATGTTTTGATGGTCGTTCGAGGGGTGTCTCTTGGCTAGTGAGCAGGTCTTTGAAGGCTGCATGTACCCTTGTCTTCGCGGATCCGGCGGGCAGGCTTTGCGTGCTGGATGTTACCATAAAGGATAAGGCTCTACGTCTCATTGGGGTTTATGCGCCCAATATCCATTCCGAGCGGCCTGCTTTGTTTCGGCAGATCGCGCCGTACTTGACGACGTCTCGTCGGGTAGTTTTAGCGGGGGATTGGAATGCCGTCCTTGACCCCGATATAGATCGTATAGGGCACAAACAAGGTACTAACAACCCGGATGTGAAACCATTTCGGGACTTTATCGATGAGTTTGATCTCGTCGATAAGTACCGGAATGAACACCCTCGGGAGGTAGCATGGACTTGGACAAATAGTGGCAACTCGGCTCCTGGCTCGATTGCGAGCTATCTGGACCGAGTCTTATTTAAGAGAGTCGATGTAGGGCTCTTAGGGTGTCCAAGTTTCCATTATATAGTTTATACGGATCATAGGTAAGACTAAGGTTAGGTTGGCTGGTTACTGGAAATTGAACTGTTCACTTTTTGGTGATCAGGGTTTCCGGGACCAGCTGTTACTAATGATACAAAGGGAATTGACGGGGGCGGTTGTGGGAAACGCCTGGTGGGGCAAATTAAAATCCAAAATTAGAACGTTTGCTGCCGATTTTAGTCGTCGACTCAATCTAGATAGATTAGCGGCGCAAACGGCTTTAGAAGAAAAAGTTGATCGGGCCGTGAAATCCCGTGTTAGTGGGGACATAGTCGTAGCTAAGGCAGAGTTGTCCTCCTTGCTTATCAAGAAGGATCAAGCTCTGGTAGTTAGGGCTAGGCTAAAAAGAATGTCTTCTGAGGCGACGAACATGGCCGCTGAACTGCGTGCAGAGGAGAATAGGAACGCGTCTAGGCGACATATAGCGGGCGTCACATTGCCGGATAAGCGGACCGTGACTACAAACGCGGGCATATGCGAGGGCCTTTCGGGATTACTTTCAGGATCTTTTTCACCAGGGAGCCCGGTCTGAGCTCTGCTCAGTTCGACGCCTATTTAGCTGACTTTCCCTGCCTTGAGGCAGCTGAAGCGGCTAGGTGCGAGGGTCCCATAACAGGGTCGGGAATCTGGGATGCGCTGAAGCAGGTTGGCCTGGATAAGTCTCCGGGATTAGATGATCTTCCCTACGAAGCGTACTTGAGGCTGTCGCCCGTTTTTGTTCCTTTGCTGCAGCTGATTTTCAACCACTGGATGAAGCAGGGGTCTTTACCTCAACGCTTCACCAGGGGTGTGATCAAGTTGCTGCGTAAGGACAAGAACGGTGGGGAGGGTTAGGGAACTTTCGCCCTTTAACGATGTTAAATACGGACTTAAAGATTTTGGCGAAGATCTTAGCCAACCGTCTGCAGCTTGTCCTGTCTAGTATGATTGGCCACGAACAGACTTGTGCTGTGAAGGGCAGGACTATTCAGAATAACCTTCACATGGTACGCTTGATCTTAGAACAATTCGACAGTGAAGCCGCGCTGATCAATTTGGATCAGTCCAAGGCCTTCGATAGGGTTGACCATCGATTTCTGGAGGCTGCCCTTTCGGCGGCCAGTTTCGGAGCCGACTTTCGCTCCTGGATCCGACTCTTGTATGCGACCCCCGGTGCGCTGGTGAAAGTGAATGGGGTAAGATCGAAGCCTTTCGTAATGTCTCGCTCCATTCGTCAAGGTTGTCCGCTATCGCCTATGCTTTACGTTCTTGCGTTGGAACCATTCCTTCGCAAGTTAAAGGCGAATCCGGTCCTGCGCGGAATTTCGCTGCCTGGTGCTTCCACCTCGGCCAGGTATTCAGCCTATGCTGACGACGTTTCGGTTCTTGTGTCGAGCAGAGCCGAGATTAACGAAGTCAGTAAGCAGATCAGTGGGTATGAGATGGTGACAGGGGCCAAGATCAACCGCGATAAGTCTGTGGGCTTGCGGTTGGGTGCGTGGAAGGGAGTTTCTCTTCCCGGACCTTTCCTCTGGACGGATGGACCGATCAAGATTCTCGGCGTCTGGTTCGGTCCTGATCTCCAGTTGGAAATGAATTGGTCGGAGGTACAAGGGAAGGCCGAGGTCGCGGTTAATCTGTGGTCTCGGAGGAGCCTTTCCCTGAAGGGAAGGGCGGAAGTATGTGTTTCACACATATATCCAATTCTCCTGTACCGACTCTCTGTGCTTCCACTCCCGTATGCCCGACTAATGTCATTGGTCAAGGCCTTGTTCTCTTTCTTGTGGAGAGGCAAGGCCCATATGGTATGTCGCGAGATCTGTTGCCTTCATCCCTCGGAGGGCGGTCTGGGTATGCCTAGCATTGAGATTCGTCAATATATGCTTCGCATCACCTTTCTAGACCGAATGTGTCGCGGGTCGGATGAGGAGGGTGCCTTTTGGAAAGAAGACGTCCAGAAACATTTCCCGTCCTTTGAGAAGTGTGCACTCGTGCGAAGAAGAGGCCGGCCGTACACCACGTGCCGAGTGTTCCTTCTATCGTGAATGTCGTCGCGCTCTGAAGCTCCTCTTGCGGGCTACGGATGGCCTCTCCAACGCCCAGGCGTTGTCTCGCAAGGCATTGTATCAAGTATTAGTTAGGGGGCCGCACAAGATGATCTAATTGGCGAGCTCGGTCTTACGAAGCAGGAGGCTCGCTCGATATGGCCTTGGGCGCCTGGGTTGAAATGGCCTCAATAACGATGAGGCATCACTCACCTGGCTGGTGATTCGTGAAGCCCTCTGGGTCGGTCTGTTCAGCAGGCTTGGAGAAATATCAAACTGTCGTCGCTGTACTGGGGAAGTCGAGACCATTGGTCACGCCTTTTTTTTCGGTGCAAGGCGGTAGTGCCGTTGTGCAAGTTTGTTGAAGGCCTCATGGTTCGCATGTTGCAGGGAAAGTTTTTTTGTCCTTGAAGCCAGCTCTGTTTGTAGCAATGTGGTGCCGCAATTGACGAAGGCTGAACACTATGTGTTCTGTTGCTTACTAGGGTTTATGAGAGTCGTGATTTGGACGACGCGTCAGAAGAGATTCCATGAGGGCGAGAAGTTCACCTCTTCCCAACTGATCTTGTACTTTAAGCATCAGCTTAAAGTCAAGATTCGGACGGAAAGGCGGCGGCTCACCTCATCAGAATTCAGCAAAAGGTGGGTGAATCTTGCGCGTTTGTGCCGTGTAAAGGGGCTGACTTGGAGTGGCATTTTGATGTCGGTTAGGCATCAGGATATTGTTTTCCTGGGTTGAACATGGGCAACCCATCCCGAAATTAGGTTAGAATAGGGTTTTTTTTTTTTCGTTTAGTTTTTCTTTCCTGTTCTGATAAACTTAGCTAGGGTGTGTTTGCTCATTGGTCCCCTTTTATTTCTGTCCCCATTTTTCTTCCTTTAGTTTAACTCCCGTCCCTCCCTCGTTTAGGTGGTCAGTGATGTCAGTTCTCTGGTGGATGCGGGGCGCCTTTCGTTTCGTGCGTGTGCTTTCGTATTTGTTGTTGTGTATGGATGAGTGAGTGCTTGTGTTGAGTGTTTGACGGTTTGAATGTGTCCTTATTTTCATAGTCCCGCATCGATTTCGTCCTGTTAACTGATATTTCTGCCACATTCAAAGTTTGTGGGGGGTTTTAATACTAACACTAATTTTGTTTAGTTTCTTGTAAATATATTTCGACATATTGTATATACTCATTGGGGATTTTTTTAAAAAATTGTTGTTTTTATGCCCCCCTTCCCCACAGACAATATTTGTACAGAAAGGGTGTATTTAGGATTTTCATTGAGTCAAAGAGGCTTTTTGGTGGATGTAGTAAGAAAGGTATGGACAAATGTGTTGTTTTGGTGATAGGAATATTGTTTAGTATGATAGGGTCAGTGGTTGTGGCTAGCTAAGTTTTATTTTAAGACAAGTGATGACCGTCCTTTACCCCAGCCCCCTTTTTGGCCTTGTGCCACATTTGTACATAGTACAATAAATAATGAGAATTTACGACTTTTTACACCGTTTCTTGTCTGACCGTGTTAGACGTTTATTCTGTCTTTCAGATTTTGATTTTTTTGAATTTTTTTTTGCCTGTAATTTAGCTAAGTTTTGATTTATGAAAACCATTTTTTTAACGTTACTTTTTGACTTTTTGTTAAATTTTTTTTTTTCTAACGTTCTTTTTTGGACCAATTTTTTCCGACCCTTTCCTTTCCCTCTTATTTAAGTTATTCATTTTTGATATTTTTTATTTCTTTTTATTTTTTTTTACGTTTCTTTTTTTCCTTTTAAATCTTTTTTTTGGGTGCCCACACCCCGGAGTTTTCTGTTTTTTTTTTCGTCTTTACGTTTTCGTCCGACCTTTTTTCCCTTTATTTATTTATTGCTGTTAATTTTTTTTGTTGTTTTTTTCATTTAAAAAAAAAAAAAACGTCTTATCTGTTAATTACGTGTATATAATATTTGTTTTTTTTTGTTTCTGTCCTTTTTCCTTTTTTTTTTCCCTTATTTAACGTTTTTTTTTCGTTGTTGGGTTGACGTTTTTTATCGGCAGCCATATTGTAAATTCTCCTTTTTTGGGTTTCGTACTTTATTTTTATTTTTCTTTTTATTTTTCCGTTTATAACTTTTCAACAAAACTTTTGTTTTTTTTTTGTTGTCCTTTTAATTTTTGTTCTTTCTTCGTTTTTTGTGAAAAACATTTTCTCGTCTGTCCATTTCTTTTTAGCGTTTTCGTTTTATCTGTTTACATTTGCCATTTTTTTTTGCCTTTTTAAAAAAAAAATAACGTCCTTCTGTTTTACTTTCGTTGTTTATTTTGTTTCTAAGTTAAATATTGTTTTTGATCGAAATTTATTTTACCCTGCCCCTTTTTGTTTATCTTTAAAGTTTTTTTTTTTGGGTTAACCTTGTTTGGTCTTTTGTTTGTATTTTTGCGAGCCTTTGATTGGGGTTTTCCCCCTTTTTTTTCCCCGTGTTTTTAAAATTTTTGTCTAAAACCTATGGGTGATATTTATTAATTCACCACCCCTCCCCATTCTTATAAAAATGGAAAAAAAAGGAAAGAAAAGAATGCCGTCTTTTTTAATGAAAAAAAAGAATCCAATAATGGCCAATTTTAAAAAATCGGTGAAAAAACATATGTTCTCAATTAAAAAGGTCCCGCCTGATAAAGATAACAAAGAGGAATATCCTGAGTTATCGAAGATCCCGACTAACGAAGAAATGGTAGATCGTTAAAAAAGCTTCTAAATCTGCGGTGGATGAACAGAGCCACAATATAGATACCGGAAATAGCTCAAGTGTAAATGCAGACCGGGGAGTTCCCTCTTGTTGGAAGTCCCCTCCCAAAAGTTGTGATCAATATGGCGGATTTCTTGGAGCGATCGAAAGGGTTACGCCCACCTTGTTAATAAAGATGGGACTCTTGGAGGATGTCGTTGAACTGAAGAAGATTGAAAAAGAATAGTGTCGGTCTTTGTCGTCGACAAGCGAACGCAAAAATTTGTCGTTCGACAAAAGACACAGTGGTGAAATCCCACTTGTCCCTGGGGTTAAGCCCCCAAAGAATCGTTAAAGATGCTATGGGTTTCTTCATGTGGGACATTCTTCTGCCACCCCGGAAGATTGCCTGTAAGGGGCTCAAAAAGAGACCTTATAACGAAGGACCTCATCTTGAGGACTGAATACGAAGGCAAAAGAAGGACCAGGGTGGCAATATATCGGGGAACACCTGGTAGCTTTCTTGTCGAAGTATGGCGACATACTGGGTGCTTCCTCTCCGACAATTTGACCGGGGATGGACTTTGAGATCATGTTGAATGAAAAGGCCTTCAAGTCCATCCCCAACTGTTTGGATGTTGGACGACCGGAAGCTGCCGGTCATTGTCACCGGACGACCAGACCGGTATGTTGGAAGTGCGGAGAGACTGGTCACCTCTCCTCCTCCTACCCAGGGAAGAAGGCCCCTGGAAGTTCAGGCTCTGGTTGACCAAAATACCCTTTGACCGATAAGGAAAATTCCGCCACGCCTGTAATGCTTCCAGGACCGATGGGGTAAATCCTCAGGTTGGGACACCAGCCCCCAAATTCCCCAAAGAGCTTTTTCCTGCTGCTAGTGCAGTTCGGAGAAGGGAGGGGGACCCAGGTTGCTGGCGATTGAGAGTCCAGACAACGGGACCTCAGGGACAAGCCCCTGGGATAAATGACCTGACAGTCCCCTCCCTCTGTCAACAGTAAGGGCGACGCCCCGGTCTCTAGATCATCCCTTATACAAAAAAAGTACGATCCAGGTTTTGAAAAGACAGAAAATTAAATTATTAAAAGCCCGGTTGGATAAAAAAAATCCTTGACTTCAAAAACATTAAAGCATCCGTCAATGGAGAACCCAGTCCTAAAAAAGAAAAAAAAAAATCACTCCTCTACATCCTCTGCCATTCAATCATCCTCTGCTCAGTCTTCATCTGAAAAAAGCTCCTCTTAAAAACCAAATCCTCTACATCTTCTGTCAATCGAACTCACCCTAAAAAACCTCCTTAGTAGAGAACCCATCCTAAAAAAACCTCCCCAGTGAAAAAGGACGCTCTCTCTACTTCATCACCCAACAATCCCTAACCTTTCAACCCATCTCAGTAGAGAACCCAGTCCCAAAAAGACCCTTCAATAGAAAAAAAGTTCCACACTTTCCACCCAAGATTCTCAACAGGCAAAATGCCCAGTCACCCTCTTAGTAGAGAAAAAAAAAAAAGGCAAAACTCAAACCCCCACTAAAACTCCTCCCAGGGGACCCAGAACAAAGGCCGCGTATCCCAAAGGACCAGGCGGAAAAAAGAAAAACATAAATGACATTTTCAACTCAGGAAGGATTTAAATTTCTGTGGAACATTAAAAAATTCGAGACTATGGAAACAGGATAAAAATTTAAAGTATCTCCTCTCGCCAAAACAATTCGGGGACAAAGATATTGAAGACCCTGGCCTTCCCAGGCGGGAGATTTGACTCTAATAAGAACTGGGACGGGGGAGGCCCAGTTTCGCTATGCTGGACGAAAATGGTGCCCCTTTGAAAAACCTCCCCATTGCTAGACCCGAAAACGACAAATTGAAGAAATGAAAAATTTTGAAATGGAGGGTCCCTGTTTTTGTTCACCCTCCCTTTATAGAGCACTAAAATTGACCTTTCCATGGGACATTGGCGGCTTGTCTCAGTACGATCCATCAACAATGAGATGGCGTCGGGATCCATGGGAGGAGCTGTCGGTGTCCTCACCCCGACCATGTTCAATCCAGTGTCCCAACCATAATTCGGTTTGACAATGGCTCTTTGGTTAGCAGTTTAAATGTCCGGGGCCTGAGGTCCGAGTCTCGAAGGACGAGGCTCGATCGTGACCTTCAGCGCCTCGGGGTGGATGTATGTTGTGTGCAGGAGACCGGTTTTCTTCTCAGGATTATGAGGACATTCTGTCTAAGGGGTTCGTCCTTTTTTCAGCATGTTTTGATGGTTGTTCGAGGGTGTCTCTTGGTTGGTGAGCAAATCTCTGGACGCGGTGTGTGCCCTTGTCTTCGTGGATCCGGCGGGCAGGCTTTGCGTGCTGGATGTTACCATAAAGGATAAGATTCTTCGTCTCATTGGGGTTTATGCGCCCAATGACCATTCGCAGCGGCCTGCTTTTGTTTCGGCGTGAGCCGTTTTTGACGACTTCTCGTTCGGTAGTTCTAGCGGGGATTGGAATGCCGTCCTTGATCCCGATATAGATCGTATAGGGCAAAAACCGGGTACTAACAATCCGGATGTGAAACCATTTCGGGACTTTATCGATGGGTTTGATCTCGTCGATAAGTATCGGAATGAACACCCCCGGGAGGTAGCATGGACTTGGACAAGGGGCGGCAGCTCGGCTCCTGGGTGGTTAGCGCATGCTATATCGACCGAGTTCTTAGTTAAGAGAGTCGATGTAGGGCTCTTAGAATGTCCAAGTTTCCATTTTATAGTTTATACGGATCATAGGCTTGTCCGGGTTCGGGTAAACTTAGATAAACCTAGGTTAAGATGGCTGGTTACTGGAAATTAAACTGTTCATTTTTTGGTGATCAGGATTTACGGGACCAGCTTTTACTAATGATACAAAGGGAATTGACGGGGGCGGTGGTTGGGAAACGCCTGGTGGGGCAAATTAAAATCCAAAATTAGAACTTTTGCTGCCGATTTTAGTCGTCGACTCAATCTAGATAGATTAGCGGCGCAAACGGTTTAGAAAAAAAAGTTGATCGGGCCGATATAATCCCGTGATAGTGGGGACATAGTCTTAGCTAAGGCGGAGTTGGCCTCCTTGCTTATCAAGAAGGATCAAGCTCTGGTAGTTAGGGCTAGGATAAAAAGAATGTCTTCTGAGGCAACGAATATGGCCGCTGAACTGCGTTCAGAGGAAAATCGAATCGCATCTAGGCGACATATAGCGAGCATCACATTGCCGGACAAGCGGACCGTGACTACAAACGCGGGCATTTGTGAGGTCTTTCGAGATTACTTTCAGGATCTTTTCACCAGGGAGCCCGGTCTGAGCCCTGCTCAGTTCGACGCCTATTTAGCCGACTTTCCCTGCCTAAAGGCAGCTGAAGTGACTAGGTGCGAGGGACCCATAACAGAGTCTGAAATCTGGGATGCGCTGAAGCAGGTTGGCCTGGACAAGTCTCCGGGATTAGATGGTCTTCCCTACGAAGTTTACTTGAGGTTGTCGCACGTTTTTGTTCCCTTTGCTGGAACTGATTTTCAACCACTGGATGAGGCAGGGGTCTTTCCTCAACGCTTCACCAGAGGTGTGATCAAGTTGCTGCGTAAGAACAAGAACGGTGGGGATGGGTTAGGGAATTTTCGCCCTTTAACGATGTTAAATACCGAGTTAAAGATTTTGGCAAAGATCTTAGCCAACCGTTTGCAGCTTGTCCTGTCTAGTCTGATTGGCCCTGAACAGACTTGTGCTGTGAAGGGCAGGACTATTCAGGATAACCTTCATATGGTACGCTTGATCTTAGAACAATTCGACAGTGATGCCGCGCTGATCAATTTAGATCAGTCCAAGGCCTTTCGATAGGGTTGACCATCGATTTCTGGAGACTGTCCTTTCGGCCGCCGGTTTCGGAGCCGACTTTCGCTCCTGGATCCGACTGCTGTATGCGTCCCCCGGTGCGCTGGGGAAGTGAATGGGGTAAGATCAAAACCTTTCATTTTGTCTCGCTCCATTCGTCAAGGTTGTCCGCTATCTCCATTGCTTTACGTTCTTGCCTTGGAGCCATTCCTTTGCAAGTTAAAGGCGAATCCGGTCCTACGCGGAATTTCGCTGCCTGGTGCTTCCACCTCGGCCAGGTATTCTGCCTATGCTGATGAGGTTTCGGTTCTTGTGTCGAGCAGAGCCGAGATTAACGAAGTCAGCAAAGCAGATCAGTGGGTATGAGATGGTGACAGGGGCCAAGATCAACCGCGATAAGTCTGTGGGCTTGCGGTTGGGTGCGTGGAAGGGAGTTTCTCTTCCCGGACCTTTCCTCTGGACGGATGGGCCGATCAAGATACTCGGCGTCTGGTTCGGTCCTGATCTCCAGTTGGAAATGAATTGGTCGGAGGTCTAAGGCAGGCCGAGGCCGCGGGTACGTCTGTGGTCTCGGAGGAGACTTTTCCTGAAGGGAAGGGCGGAAGTATGTGTTTCACACATCTATCCGATCCTCCTCTACCGACTTTCTGTGCTTCCACTCCCGTATGCCACTTTAATGTCATTAGTCAAGTTCTTGTTCTCTTTCTTGTGGGGAGGCTTTGGGCCGCCATGGTTATCGCGAGATCTGTTGCCTCCATCCCTCTGATGGCGGTCTGGGGGTGCCTAGCGTTGAGACTCGTCAATATATGCTTCGCATTACCTTTCTAGACCGGATGTGTGGTTGGATGAGGTGGGCGAATTTTGGAAAGAAGATGCCCGAAAACATTTTCCATCCCTTGAGAAATGTGCGCTCGTGAGGAGGAGGAGGCCGGTCGTGCTCCCGAGGCGAGGGCTCTTTCTATCGTGAATGTTTGATTGCCCTCAAGCGACGGACGTCGGATGGCCTCTCCGACGCCCAGCCGTTGTCTCGGAAGGCATTATATCGATTGTTAGTTAGGGGTCCGTTCAAGATGCTCTGATCGGCGAGCTCGGTCTGACGAAGCAGGAGGCTCGCTGCGATATGGCCTTGGGCGCCTGGGTTGAAATGTCTCAATAACGATGAGGCATCACTCACCTGGCTGATGATTCGTGGGGCCCTCTGGTCGGCAAAAGACTTCGTTCAGCAGATTTGAGAAATATCCAAACTGTCGTCGCTGCACTGGGAATGTCGAGACCATTGGTCACGCCTTTTTCAGTGCAAGACGGTAGTTCCGTTGTGCAGGTTTGTTGAAGGCCTCATGGTTCGCATGCTGCAGGGAAAGTTTTTTGTCCTGGAAGCCAGTTCTGTTTGTAGCAATGTGGTGACGCAATTGAAGAAGGCTGAACACTATGTGTTCTGTTGCTTACTAGGGGTTATGCGAGTCGTGATTTTGACGACGCGACAGAAGGGATTCTATGAAGGTGAGAGGTTCACCTCTTCCCAACTGATCTTGTACTTTAAGCATCAGCTTAAAGTCAAGATTAGGACGGAAAGGCGGCGGCTCCAATCATCAGAATTCGGCAAAAGGTGGGTGAATCTTGTGCGAATGTATAGAGTGAAAGGGGCTGACCTAGAGTGTCATTTGGATGTCGGTTAGTAGTTACAGAATTTTGGGAACAGGGTTGAACATAGGCAACCCACCCAGATATTAGGCTAGACTAGGTTTTCGGTTTTGTTTTTTTTAGTTTCCTTTTTTCCCGGTTAACTTAGCTAGGGTATGCATGCTCATTGGCCCTTTTATTTCTGTCCCTATTTTTCTTTTGTTTAATTCCCCATCCCCCCCTCGTTAGGTGGTTAGTGATGTCAGTTTTCTGGTGGATGCGGGGCGCCTTTCGTTTCGTGTGTGTGTTTTCGTATTTGTTGTTGTGTATGAATGAGTGAGTGTTTGTGTGAACGCTTGTTGGTTTGAATGTGTCCTTATTTTCTTAACCGGACGAAATCGATGCGGCACTAACTGATATTTCTGCCACATTCATAGTTTGTGGGGGGTTTTATTACTAACTCAATTTTGTTTAGTTTATTGTAAATATATTTCGTCATATTGTATATACACATTGGGGATTTTTTTAAAAATTGTTATTTTTATGACCCTCCCCCATGAACAATACCTGTATATAAGGGAACTAGCTAGGACTTCATAGAGAATCTGAGGTATTATGGTGGACGTAGTAAGAAAGGTAGGAGTGATTGTGTTGTTTTGGTGAATGGATTATTGTTGGCATGTTTGGGTCAGTGTCTGCGACTAGCTAAGTTTAGATTTAAGACAGATGAAGACCGTCATCCCCCATCCCCCTATTTGGCCTTGTGCCGCATTTTGTATTTCTTACAAATAAATAATAGGAAGTAAGAAGAGATCGAATCGAGAGACTCTGCCCGACTGCGATTAAGTCAACCCATTCTACAGGAACAGTCTTCCCAAGAATATACCAAAACTAACTGTAAATATTGTGTACCTTTCCTTTGTTTAAATACATTTTGTTTACGTACATTTTGTGTTGTATTATTATTATTTCATGCTTATCCAAGCTTCAACATACCACGAAAGGTGGAAGTGTTTGAACCTAACCAAGAAAGACAGCGAAAATTACTCAACGTTCGCATCGGCAGTTAACAAAAATGCCTAATATTCGTCCAAGGACTTGTATCAACGGAAGATACAGAAATTAGACGTAGAGTCCTAACCAGGTTAGAGAGAGAACCAAATTTAACTTTACAAAATATACCCGAGGACGGCCAAAAATATATAAGTGTAACATATGATTCTAGAGACATTGAAGAGTCAGGCGTTGCACACATAAGAAAAATACCTCGGAAACCACATTTTTCCTCCCCTTCACAAACAATTCAAACCAAAAAAGATTTTCACTCTAAGAAAAAAATTCAACTCAATGAAAATCAGAAAAAGTTACCGCCTACTCCATGTTACCGTTGTGGAGCGCTTCATTGGTTTAAAGATTGCCAATATCGGTTTAAAATCTGTCTAACTTGTAATAAATTTGGGCACAAGAGTTCACATTGCAGAGCAAATAAAAGAAAAAGCCGAATTAGAACCATAAAAACAGACGAACTGAATGTCAAAATTAAGAAAGTATGTGCAGGTAGAAATACTGAATAAAAAAAGTCAGGTTACAATTAGACTCCGGGTCTGATTTATCAATAATCAACCTACATACTTGGAAAAGGTTAAATAAACCAACCATGCTAAAACCCGGCAAAATAGCTAGGTCGGTGACCGGTAAAAAAAAGTTTGAGGGTGAAATTATCCCGAACGTTACTTTGAACGGAACAATCAAAAAATTGAAAATGTTCGTGTTTAAAAACACAGACAATCTATTTGGCACAGATTGGATGCAGCAGTTTAATCTGTGAGATTTGCAAATTAATACTTTTTGTCAGAAAATAGTTTATCTGACTCGGTCGTCAGATTTTCTAAGAAATGAATTAAAAGAAACTTTCCGAGGTCTTTTCGGCTGGCCTTGGTAGATGCAAAAAGATGTCGGCAAAATTTAAGCTAAAAGAACACTCAACCAATATTTAAGAAGAAAAAGGAATGTGCCTTTCGCCTCGTTAGAGGAAATAGACTTGCAGAGACTGGCATTTTATCTAAAACGGAATATAGCCAATAGGTAGCACCACTAGTGTAAGTAAAGAAGAGGTCTAAGGAAATCCGCGTGTGCGCAGATTTTTCTGCTGGACTAAACGCAGCACTAAAAGATTATCACTACCCACTTCCAAGCCCGGAAGTTTTTACAAAATGTAATGGAGGCAAGTTCTTTTCGAAAATCGATCTCAGCGAAGCTTATCTCCAATTACCCGTTGAGGAAGAAAGCTCAAAATTATTATGTATAAATACACAGAGGCTTATACAAATTTGAGAGGCTTGCATTTGAAGTCAAAGTCGCACCAGCCATGTGGACACCATGTCGGATGAACTTTTCAATGGCTCACCAGGACGACATCTCGATAAACAGTAAAAGCTTGGGACAACACCGGGGACACATCCACAAAGTATTTTCACGAATACAAGACTATGGCTTCAAAATAAAGGAAGGCAAATGTGACTTCTTCATGTAAGAAATCAAATATTTGGGTCACATCATAGACAAAGATGGTAGATCGGACCCAGAAAGGGCCACGCAATTAAGGACATGCTGGCTCCTGAAAACGTCACAGCACTACAGAGCTTTTTGGGGTTAGCGAATTACTACCAAGCGTTTATCCCAAATATGCATAACCTCCGTGCCCCGCTGAATGAGCTTTTAAGAAAAAGATAAGGTTTGGGAATGGACACCCGAATGCCTCGGCGTCATATGAAAAAACTGCATCGGCACTCAAAAACTTAATGAACCCAGCTGTCAGAAGATACTGGACTTGAAAAAAATGAAAGAAAATTTGGACGCGAAGCGGGCAAAGAACCGAAAGTCGCTGGGGGCGCCTTGTCCCTCATCCTCTGCTCCGTCTTCCCCTTCGTCATCGAATAAACAATTCAAAAAACCACCTCCACCCAAATCAGTAACCAAACAAGTAACTCATTCAGATTATCCTTCAGATAAGCCTTCCCCTATCAAGACCCCATCTGGCATACCACGTTCTATGCCAACACCTTCACAATCCCCTCTTAAAAAGAGGAACAGAAGTCCTGATTTGCAAGTCAGAGTCAAAGTAAAAAAAGCAAACCACCATATCACCCAGGGGAAGCCGTCTGTCGCGTATCCCGGGAACAGGGAGAAAGGGTCTTCGGGCGAACGAGAAATCCCAAGCCCTTAAAAGTACTGTGGAATTTCCGGCACATCAATGGCATCGATGTACTAGTGCCGGAAAATTTCAAAGAATGCTGACCGTCGTAAGATCTGACCCGGGTACGCGGGAGATTTGGGGCATGATAGAGGAGGCAAACGCGTCCCTGAAAGTGGTGCCCCCAGCGGCCGTACTACTGGAAGAAAATTTAGACGAAACAAAACAATGTAAAGGGAGGGTCCCTGTTTTTGTTCACCCATCCCTTTATAGGGTTCTTATACTGACATATCCTGCGGACATCAGCGGCTTGTCTCATGATGATACCGTCGATATTGAGATGGCGTCTGGATCAATGGGACAAGCTGTCGTTGTCCTCACCCCAGCCATGTTCTACCCTGAAGGCCAACCATAATCGATTTGATAATGTCTCTCTGGTTGGCTAGTGTGAATGCCCGAGGCCTGAGGTCGGAGTCTCGAAGGGTGAGGCTCGCTCGCGACATTCAGAGCTTAGGGGTGAATATATGTTGTATGCAAGAGACCAGTTTTTCTTCTCACGATTATGAAGGCATTCTCTCAGGGGTTCTCTCTTTATGCAGCATGTTTTGATGGACGCTCGAGGGGTGTCTCTTGGTTGGTGAGCAAGTTTTTGAAGGCTGTGTGTACTCTTGTCTTCGCAGATCCGGTGGGCAGACTTTGCGTTCTGGATGTTACCATCAAGTATAAGGCTTTGCGTCTCATTGAGGTTTATGGGCCCAATACCCAGACTGAGCGGCCTGCTTTGTTTCGGTAGATCGGGCCGTTTACGACGACATCACGTCGGGTAGTTTTAGCGGGGATTGGAATGCCATCATTGACCCAGACATATATCGTATTGGGTAGAATTCAATTTCGGGTACTAACATCTGGGGCGTAAAACATTTTCGCAACTTTGTCGACGGGTTTGATCTTGTCGACAAATACCGGGTAGTTTGGGCTTAGACAAATAGTGGCAGTTCGGCTGTAGGCGTGCGTGCTAGCAACCTCGACCGAGTTTTAGTTAGGAGAGTCGTTGTAGGGCTCTTAGGGTGTCCAAGATTTCATTATATAGTTTATTTGGATAATAGCCTTGTCCGAGTCCGGATAAACTAAGATAAGCCTAAGGTTAGGATTGCTGGCTACTGGAAATTCAACTGCTCGTTATTTGGCGAGAAGGAATTCCGGGACCAGCTGCTACTAATGTTACAAAGGGAACTGACGGGGACTGTGGTGGGAAATGCCTGTGGGACAAATTAAAATCTAAAATTCGAACGTTTGCTGCCGATTTTAGTCGTCGACTCAATCTCAATAGATTAGAGGCGCAAACGGCTTTAGAGCAAAGAGTTGATCGGGCAGTTAAATCCTGTGATAGTGGGGAAGTAGCCTTAGCTAAGAGAGAGTTGGCCTCCTTGCTTATCAAGAAGGATCAAGCTCTGGTAGTTAGAGCTCGGCTAAAATGAATGTCCTCTGAGGCGACGAATATGGCCGCACAATTCCGTGCAGAGAAAAATCGGAATGCATCTTGGCGGCATATCGCGAGCGTCACATTGCCGGATAAGCGGACCGTGACTACAAACGCGGGCATATGTGAGGCTTTTCGGGGTTATTTTCGGAATCTTTTTCGCCGACTTTTCCTGCCTTTAGGCAGCTGAAGCGGCTGGGTGCGATGGTCCCATCACCGAGTCGGAAATCTGGGATGCGTTGAAACAGGTTGGCTGGATAAATCTCCGGGATTAGATGGTCTTCCCTACGAAGTCTACTTGAGGCAGCCGCCCGTTTTTGTTCCTTTGAACTGATCTTTAACAACTGGAGGAAGTAGGGGTCTATACCTCAACGCTTCACCAGGGGTGTGATCAAGTTGCTGCGTAAGGACAAAAACGGTAGGGATGGGATAGGTAATTTTTTGCCCTTTAACTATGTTGAATACAGAGTTAAAGATTTTGGCAAAGATCTTAGCCAACCGTTTGCAGCTTGTCCTGTCTAGTCTGATTGCCTATGAACAGACTTGTGCTGTGAAGGGCAAGACTATTCAGGACAATCTTCATATGGTACGCTTGATCATAGAGAAAGTCAACAATGAAGCCGCGCTGATCAATTTAGATCAGTCCAAAGCCTTTGATAGGGTTGACCATCGATTCCTAGGCGTCTGGTTCGGTCCAGATATCCAGTTGGGGATGAATTGGTCGGAGGTACAAGGGAAGGCCGAGATCGCAATTGAGTTGTGGTCTCGAAGGAATCATTCCTTAAAAGGGAGGGTGGAGGTATGTGTTTCACATATCTACCCGATTCTCTTTTACCGACTCTCAGTACTTCCACTCCCGTTTGCCACACTAATTTTATTAGTTAGGCTTTTGTTCTCTTTCTTGTGGAGGGGCAACGCCGCTAGGGTATCTCGGGAGATTTTTTGCCTTCATCCATCTGAAGGCGGTCTGTGTATGCCTAGCATTGAGATTCGTCTTTATATGCTTCGCATCGGGTTCCTCGATCGTTTGTGTCGCGAACCGGATGAGGAGGGCGCCTTCTGGAAGGAAGACGCCTGTAGAAATTTCCCATCCTTGAGAAGTGTGCACTCGTGCGAGTAGGAGGTCCAGCGTTCAAACCGAGCCGAATGCTCCTTCTACCGTGAAGGTCATCTTGCTCTGAAACACCTCTTACGGACGTCGGATGGCCTCTCCAACGTCCAAGCGTTGCCTCGTAGAGCACTATTTCAAGTGTTAGTCAGGGGGTCCAGTTCATGATCTGATTTACGAGCTCGGACTTACGAAGCAGGAGGCTCGATCTGGCCTTGGGCGCCCAGGTTGAAATGTCTCAATAACGATGAGGCATCCCTCACCTGTCTCAATAATGATGCGGCATCCTTCACCGAGCCTGATTACCATTTTATCGAGTTAGCTGACGGGACCAGAGCTAATAATTTGGTTTTAAAAAGAGGTGATGCCTGTATTTATTTACGCGATACTAAAAGGAAATATTTGTAAATGTTTATTAAAAAAGGGCTTTATATATTCCTAAATTTAAACAAAATATTTTCTCGGTTCAGTCTGCTCTTAGAACTGGTGTTAAAGTTAATTTTCGCCGAGACAATTCAAAGTTACTATATCCAGACGGAACCGAATTTAATATACGACAAAAAATCTATTCTTCGATATCTCCCCGTATGGAAAAGTAAAAATAATTAGAACAGATAATGGTGGAGAATTTATTTCTGATGATTACTAATAAATGAAGGCATTAAACATGAGAAAACTTTTTCTTATTCCTCGCATCATACCGGAATCCCTGAACGTAGTTGGCAGACGCTTTTCGAAATGGCTAGAGGTTTGCTAATAGAATCTAAGTTGCCCCAAAATGTTTGGGTTTATGCATTAAATACAGCCGTATATATAAGAAACCGTTGCTATAATAGTAACATTAAAGACACTCATTACGAAGCTTATACGAACTACAAATCCAACGTAAGTGGTATGCATATTTTTGGTACAATTTGCTACACATGCCGACGACAGTGCAAAACTAGATCCAAAAAGTGAAAGAAGCATATTTATTGGATACGACAAAATAAGTCCGGCCTATATATTTCCCAGGAAGTAAAATAATAAGGAGGATCAGATGCGTCAGATTTACCGATTCCTTTGAGCAAGGAGAGGATCCTGAAGAAAAGAACATTAACTGCGAGGAGCTGGTCAAACAGGAACTAGTATGGCCTAATTATGAGATAGGGCCTATAAATAGAGAACCCGTTCAAAATCCACAATTAAAAGGTGTTATACCAGATGATATAGACGGGGAAAAATCAAACGCAAAACTTGAGTTAAAAGAAAATACAACCGATGAAGGGGGACAAATTCCACGTTATCCGATCAGAAATAGAAGAAAGCCAGACTATTTTGGAATGGGTCAGTGTAATATCTGTGACATTGACTGTTGGTATTCGGTACAATGTACGCCGAAGAACTATCAAGAAGCCACCAATTCTGATAATTCCAAACGGTGGATAGCTACCATGTAAAAAGAAATTGAATCCTTAGTATCAAATGATATATTTGAATTGAAAAAGGTCCCGAATGATAGAAATATTATCGGCAGCCGTTGGATTTATACTATAAAGCAAACTGAGGATGGCTCGCCAGTGTATAAGGCTCGTTTTGTAACGAAGGGATTCTTGCAGATATACGGGGAAGATTATGTAGAAACATTCAGTCCAACAACAAACATAACAATTAGAATTTTGATGCAAATGACCGCACATCATGGTATGGATATACACCATATGGATGTTAAAGCAGCGTTTTTAAATGCTCCGACCGACTATAAAATATATATATATATATATATATATATATATATATATATATATAGATAGATAGATAGAACCGCCTGAAGGTTTTGAAAAAGGTGATAATTATGTATGGGAACTCAAAGTCACTATATGGACTCAAGCAAAGCGGAAAAACGCGGAATAAATTCATACATTCCTATTTAATTGAACAACATTTTGAATCCTCCCAAGTTGACCCATGTCTGTACACAAGAATATTTAATGAAATATTAGTAATTCTGATTATTTGGGTCGACGATATGTTAATTGCTTCACAATGGGAAGCTGCTCTCTTAAATTAAAAATTACTTAAATATAAGGTTTAAAATGTCCGACTTTGGTCGACTACCATGGTTTCTTGGTATACAGTTCGAATTTAAGGACAACACTTTTACAATGAACCAATCCAGATACATCGAAAAACTTATCTAAATTCAGCATGCAAAATTGTAATATGTACTACTCCATGTGGAATTGATTTAAACACAATTATGAATAATGAAGATGGTATAGCGGCGTGTGAGAGAGAATACAGAATATTGGTTGGAAGTCTTATTTACGCCATGACCTCAACCAGGCCAGACATCTGCTGTACGGTTCTTAAGTTATCCCAAAACTTAAATGAACCGGGGACTGTGCATTTAACAAGAACTCAGCAAATATTACGTTATCTAAAGTGAACTAAGAATCAGTGCTTAGTATTTCGACAATCAGAAAAAACCATTACAACTGGAAGGATTTTGTGATGCTAATTGGGCAAATTCACCAGATCGTAAAAGTATCACAAGCTATTGCTTCAGATTGGCAAAAGATAATCCAATAATTATCTGGAAATCTAAGAAACAGGGAATGATTGCACTTTCTACTTGTGAGGAGGAATATATTTCATTGTGGCAAGCAACACAAGAGGCTATTTTTCTTAAATTACTAATAGAAACAATTACAACACTGATAATAAGTGAGCCTAAAACTATTTACTGTGACAATCACGCCAGTATTGCTTTAGCTAAAAATCCAATAATACATCAAAGATCAAAGCATATTGATATTAAATATCAATTTAAGGATTTGGTATAAAAGAAAACAGTACAAATTGAATATGTTCAATTGGAAAATAACGTGTCGGATTTATTTACAAAGCCAATTACAAAAAATTAGGGGCTTTCATTCCTGTCATAGATTCTTATTAGTCCTGGGCAAGACGTAAAACTGCATCCATTAGTTATTGTCTTAAGAGACGTCAGTGTTTGGTATTATGTAAGTCCTTAGTTTCGGGGTATAAACGTAAATAGTCCTACTTTTAGCCCAATCCTCCTTTGAATGACTCTCAGAATCACTGACCCGGGGTGATGGTGACTGTTTCAGTGGGTCCCAGCTATGAGTAAAATAATTTTCCACTTTTTTGTTGTGACCGCAGCCCAAATTTATAATATTGTTGTTAATGTTTATTAACCTGAAGTACTTAATAGTGGACAAATAGATTTAACTAATTTTTGTGGATATTAATTTTCTTAAAAAAAAAAAAAAAATTATGAATATTTAAAAATATATATTTTCTGAATACTAAAAAAAAATTCTGAATACTAAAGTATTTGTTCCATATGCATACTGCCTTTCGTAATATTGTGAAAGAAGATTCCATAATGGACCCAAAATGGGAGGGGGTTAGAATTTTTGGGTACTCTGTACCAGTGAGCCAACCAAAATGAGCTGACATTTTATAGTCCACCAAGAGAAGGGTTAACCAATCAGAAAGCTCAAAATATTCAATCCGACGTGTATAAAGACAGCCATTTTGTTTTTTCTCCAAAAATATCTTCACTGCCAACCTCTGATGTCGAAGACCTAAAGAATTACTTAACTGCCAACGTCTAATATTGAACACATTACGTACTTCACTGGATTCTATATTCAAAGACTTCGGCAAACATGGTGAACATTGAGATGGGGGACAATTCTGCTAAATTACAACTTCAAATTGGAATACCTCTCCTCGAAAAAAAATCTGTCACGCTGACGGACTTTCTAGACTGGTTCCAAGCCACAGGAAACCCTTAGAAGATTCTGTGATCGCTTCACTACGAACGGAGGGGGAAATGAAAAACTTTGTGTTGCACTATAAGAGAACTTCCTTTGATGCTACAAGAAATAATCAGAATTTGGCAAAAGGTGGGTGAATCTTGCGCGTTTGTGTCGAATGAAAGTGGCTGACTTTGAGTGACATTTTACTGCCGGTTATGCATCAGGATATTGTTCTTCCTGGGTCCAACTTTTTCCAATTAACTTAGCTAGGGTAGGTATGCTTATTGGCCACTTTTATTTGTGTCCCTATTTTTCTTTAATTCCCAACCCCCACCCTCGTTAGGTGGACAGTGATGTCGCTTCTCGTTTCGGGCGTGTTTTTCGTATTTGTTGTTGTGTCTGAATGAGTATGTGTGTGAGTGCTTGGAATTAATGAACGTTTTATATTTAATCTTGCATTGATTTCGTTCAGTTAACTGATGTTTCTGCCACATTTAAGGTTTGGGGTGGTTGTGGTGGGGGGTATTACATTATTTTATTTTGTTTCTTGTAAATAGTTTCGTTTTCATATTGCAAATATTCTTTGGGCCTAGTTTTTAAATTGCTTTATTCTCCGCTCCGCAGACAAGGAATTTACATACGAGGGACTAGTCTATTCGGAAAAAAAAAAAAAAAAAAAGACCCCACCACCCCATAAGGAATTCGAAACGACAGTGAAAATATAAACATGAAATCCCCAGAAACTATGAAAGCTGAAAAACGCTTAAATCTTCCAAAAAGCAACGTTCATGTTATGGATAGCCACAATTCCTTAAAAATTAGCGACTAAAATAACATTACGGAAAATACAAGTACGATGGCCGACAAAAGGCCAAAATTTAAATGAAAAAATTTCAACCCAGTCAGATGACAATGAGGAAAAAAAGACGTTAATGTAGTGGTCGGGAAGACACCCTCTTGCTGGAAATCCCCACCTAAATGCAACAATTAACATGACGTAGTTCCTCGAGAAGGCCACACATCTGACAAAAGATGGCTCTTTCTTGACTAAACCCGTTGAACTGCAGAAGTTTAAGAAAAGAAGTTCCAGTCTTTGTGGTGGATAAGTGTTCACGCAAAATTTGTCTTCCACAAAAAACACCGTCACCAAATCATTGACTTCACTGGGAATCAGACCTCAACGAGTCATTAAAAGGTAAGGGATACTTTATGTGGGACGTACTATTGCCACACCTGCCGCCTGCAACGCTGCATCCTGTTGAGTCTTGATAATGAAAGACCTTATTCTCCGAACAGAATACGAGGGCTAGTGCCAGACCAATGTCACCGTATTTGAGGTTCCTTCTCAGATCATTAGATAGCACTTGGCCACTTACCTGTGTCAATTCGAACAGACACACCGTCCCTCTTCTGACCAGGGGATGGAGCTTCGACTTGATGATTCGATCGAAAGGCCTTCATCGTCATCCTCATTACCTTCATGGTTCGGTTTGGTTTGTTTTACGGTATATCAACCTCAGTGTGTTATTTAATGGCGACAAAATCTGCTGGTAATATAACCTATTTTTACACTTTCATAGTGTTTTTCCCCAGTTTCGGAGTTAACTATTTTCCCATAGCTGGGACCCTAACAAGTACTACCACCCGGGTCAGTGTTGACCTAGGTACACCAGCAATTAAGAGGTGATTCCACACTCAAAACCTCCTGATCAGAAGCCTTGATGTTGGACGTCATAGCCAGGACGTGGATGTAGTTTATCGTCATACCCAAGACGGACGACCTAGAAGTACAGGGCCAGAAAATGCTGGTCATTTTGACCGACCATAGACCAAATTGTTGAAAGTGTGGCGAGACTGGTCACCCTTCCTGCCCAGAGAAGACCTCCTTTGGGGTTCTGGCCCCAACCACCAAAATCCCCCTTTGGACGATTCTATTTATTCCGTCTCGCCTGTAATGGGTATGTCAGAGACCAAGACCGGAGTGGTAAAACCCCCAGTTGGGTCTGTTTCACAACGGCCATTCCCTGAAAAAACCTTTGCCTGCTGTTCATACCGTTACGGAGAGGAAAGGGGAATGGAATTTCTGGTAATAATTTTCTTTCAAATATCTATCGCTGGTAATATTTTTTCTTTTTTCAAAAATTTATTGCTGGTAATATTTGTTTTTCAAAAATGTATTACTGGTAATCATTTTTTACCAAGCATTTCTGGTATTACAACCTATTTTTACACAGTGTGAGCCTAGTCACAATTCCATTGAATAAGGTTTTGCATTTTAATTATGTATTACGAATTATGAATTTTTTTTTATATGAGTCCATTTCTCTCTCTCTCTCTCTCTCTCTATATATATATATATATATTTAAGCATTTCACCCCAAGCAAGGCGGGAAGCCACTAAGACGCAAGAGGTTACAGAAAATTTAGAGCAAGATCAGATAGGAGTGATAGGATGAGGGTAGTGGATA
Source organism: Acanthosepion pharaonis (assembly GCA_903632075.3). Lineage (NCBI taxonomy): Eukaryota > Metazoa > Mollusca > Cephalopoda > Sepiida > Sepiidae > Acanthosepion > Acanthosepion pharaonis. Next base: position 138,819 of record CAHIKZ030000354.1, read on the forward strand.
GATCAAGGCAAATGGAGATGTCGATTGACATCACACTTGAATAGTTAGTGATTATAGCTCACAGGAAAACAGGAATAGGGAAGGTAGTTCCACAGGCGAGTGGTGCGAGACATGAAGCTATTAGAGTAGAAGAGACGGCTACATTTAGGAGTTTCGACAGTGAAGGGGTGAAGGGGTGAGAGTGGGATGCCAGCCTCGTATGGCGCTGGAACTCATGACGTCTGGGAACCAGCGAATGCAGCTCCTCGGAGCAATTTCCATGAAAGTATTTGTAGAACAGACAGAGGGAGGCGACGGTGCGTCTGTGAGAAAGTGACTGTAGACGAGATGCCAGATGATATATATTGCATATCCGCCTCTCGATCTTACCAAGAACCCCTAGCCAAACAGAAGGGGCTCCAGACCATATATGGCAGCAATGCTCCATGCAAGAGCGAATTGTTGATTTGTAAATCTGGAGGATCGACTCCGGGGAGAAAAACTTCAGACTTATCATTTTGTTTATGGTTTGTTCTCTGCACCTCTTGTTTCTACTTCGTTTCATTTTGCTCAGTAACTATTCGGTTTCCCCACATCTTTGACAGATTTATGTTCTTGGACAAATATTTTCAAGATGACCAAATTTTTGACATTTATGACATCTACGGGGATTAGGAATGTATGGCTCTACCTTGGCTTTTGTGTAGACTATCTTTATTTCTTTTGGTAGAGTTGGTTTGTCGAATGTCAAAATATGTGTTGGTCTTTATTACTCTGTCATTTCTTTTTACTTGCATTATTTTAACATCTGTCACTCCTAGATTCTTTTAGGGTGTCGTCATTTTCAATTTATTTTGATGAACAAAGTGACAGATCTGGGCATTTTATTACTCCTTTTCATGAATTAAGAAATTGATGGTGGTAGGCCCTGACTTTATTGTTGTCAATTTGCTTGATTTTTAGCAATTTCTCTGCGTCTTTTTTGGAGATCACTATAGAGTATTTTTTATTTTTTTAACAGATTGTGGTTTGATCATATCTGAAATAACCCTTTGCAACACGAAAGGAGAGACTTTTGTTATATCACCCACTACTGATTCTACAACAATGAAATTTAGAAATTGATTTTTTTTCTATTTCATTTTCGCTTTCAGAAGTCCCAGTCTCTTGGTTTGCTTATAAGAGATAGCCATATAATTTTAATTTTGTATTCGCCGTCTGTTCTTCCTACCCACCTCGGAGTTCCTTAAGGGATGCTATCGGGGGGGGGGACTAATCCCATTCGCCCTAATCCACCAAGGCTACACAGACAGTATAGTTGTAATGAGAGTGAATACGAGAAGCTGCACTCCCTCACCATATCTACCCAAGTATAGTATGATGTAAGGTTTCGTGGCCCTGTCAGACCCATTATCTATCATCCCAATGAGCCCGTGCCACTATGTGACTAGCCAATTGGAATGGATTGGGCTATTCCATCCGCTCGTCTATCCCAGGTAGGGACAGAAGTGACGTATTGTAGAAACTCCTGGTTATTTGATACCAGATCAGGAGTCAATCAGTCACCAGGACTCCGTCCCCAGGCATCAGGGGTCGCCTACCACGGCAAACGGGTGACCACCATTTAGAGGAAATTTTATTTTATTTTATTGAAATCGGGTTTTGCGAATGTTCACTTTATATACTGCAATTTGTGTTGATGGTATTATTATTACAAAAAAACAAAACAAAAAAAAAAACAAAAAAAACCAAAAAAAAACCCCAAACATTCCTACACTTTCCTAGTATTCCAACTCCAGATCACGGAAAGGGAGAACTATTTACCCGTAGCTGGGACCCTAACTGGTGCTACCATCCAGGGTCATGGTTGACCAGGAACAGCAGCAACAAAGGGGCGGTTCCACGCTCCGAAAAACCACCTAATCAGAGGCCTTGCTGCTGGAGGAAGTTTACTATCATACCCAGGACATGTAACTCCTCGGATTCGACAGACATTTCTTTCTTTTTTGGGGGTACCCTTTTAGTTTTCCCAGTCTTCATTTCTTTAAAACTTCAATGATTTCGTTTTCATCCCTCTTTCATCTAATTTTAAGTTTTTTTAAAAATTGTATTTTTATTAATTACTTCTTCGTAGTTAATTTTTTTTTTACACCGGTTTAACCAGTCTTTTGTTTTATTCTTTATTTTCTCATCTAATGTTTTTCCTGTTTGCTTTCTTTTATCTTGTATTTAATGGAAGAAATCTGTTGCGATATCTTCTCTAAAGAGTCTATGTCAGACTCTTCCGCTTGCTATAAGATTAAGACAGATTGAGCCCTAGTTCATTCGATACACTAACTAATCGTATAATAATCTTCTGGTGTACTCACTGTTTAATATACGATATATATGAAAACCTGGTTTTTGTTATTACTTAACCATTTACTTGGTCAGAACGTCTTGACGACGAAGGATTCGAAGAAACGGACTTCACGTTAAATAATAAAAAAAATGTCAGTGTCTACAACAATGGTAAAGTAAAGAATTCTAATCCATCTCTACGACATTTGCTGTTGGAGCAGAAATACTAAGACAGACAAGAGTAATTCCAACGAGAACAAGCAGAATACCAAATAAATTTGAGGAATTGCACCGAGAAATTCAAACTGGAAGAAATGCTCCTTCAAAAACAGAATGAGCAAAGGCACTTGTGCATGTCCATAAAAAAAACAAAAAAAACAAAATGGGGACAGGGATAACGTGTTCTCTCAAAACGCTGTATGGATTGCTGTTGAAAACAGCATGTTTACACCTGAAGATGAAATGACATTCGCTTCGTATTTTAAAAGTTACGGGGACTTACACAATATGGTTTGTTGGGCTAACCATAAAAAGTTTCACCTACTCCTCAGGAAATTAGGCACAGCAGAATATACTAAGTTTGTTAACTATAGTTTGCCTAAAAAACCAGCGACTTAAAATTTAAAGAGGCGGTTCAATCATTAACAGAACTCTTCAGTCCAAAAGCAAGAATCTCACCCGCAAAGAAGATGAAGATTATACTACTTTCGCGAGTGTAGTCAATAAACACTGCGACGACTTCAAATTGGCAGAGTTAAGCGCCAATAATTGTAAATGTTCGATTTTCGTCCAGTGTTTGTGTGAGCAACGAGAAGACTTACCTCGCGCAAGACGAATTTGCATGGGGTGTCAGGTCTTTTTGAAAGATTGGGACTGGCGTTAATATTCCGAAACTCTTATATCGCGGGCAGGCGTACAACGAAAAATAAAAATAAAAAAGACTAAAAATTCAAGCCAGCGTAAATTTATAAGATCGAAAGTCTCGGACGAACGAGAAGTAAGTCTCGTATGGAAATTTTAGTTGTCCCCGACGAGGGCATAAATAGAGAGTGTGAGGAAGACGGGACAGAACAGGACGCATTGTTAAGAACAAAAAAACGGATATACGTTTTAAGTTACAACCCTGTTTATTTTGTCAGTCGGCTGGACGCTAGTTGAAACTTTCAGAATAGCAAGTCGGACATTTGTCATTGTTTTTGTATATTTTAACTGCTTGTTCGTTTCCTGTTTTATCTGGGAATACCTTCCCGCCATGGCGGAGGCGATCCAGGAAAAAGAGCCACTGGCCAGTACGTCGACTGCACCATCAGCTTGGGTGCCAGAAAGGTCCAAAAGAGAGAGCCAGAATATTAAAGGAGTCTCCGAGATGAATACAAGGAGTTCATCTCAAAAAATGAACCGTTACCAATGCCTTCTGTCATGGAGACAGTGGCAACTAGGACAACCTCAGTGTTGACATCAAGACCAGGAAATTCATGGCTGTCAGCAGAGAGGCAATGGAAGAAGACCTAAAGGCTGTCTGGGACATCCTGCTGACAACTGAAGAGGCAGCTAAAGATCTGGCTGGATGCACCCTCACCACCAAAACAATGAGGCTGCACCCGATTACTTTACATGGTGTACAAATGTACATCACAGAAGATCATTTGGGGGGTTCTTTTAGGATTACAGGTTTGTGGATGTGGCATCTTCCCTCAAAAGTCGGATATTGCCACCAGCGATGTTGTGGTCATGGTGACATTGACCCGGCCAAAGTTCAATGAGATACCCATATCCTTTCCTGTGGCGACCGAAGCATTTTTTGTTGTTGTCGAGGGACATCGCCCATCCTGTTGGCCTTGTGGTGCGGCCGGACACCTGGTCAAGTTGTGTCCAACCAAGAAACCAGTACCGCAGACGAAGCAAGCACCTCTACCAACACCAGAGCAGCCCAGAGCGGAACTAACAAAGAAAGGCCCCTGGTAGCAAATGGAATGAAGTAGTGAGGAGGAGAGCGAATGTATCAACTCCACCTCCCCAGCAGGACGTCCCAGAAAAGGGTGCTGCCGAAGAGCAGCAGAAGCAGGACGTCCACAGCAAAGGAGCTGCTAAGCAAAATGAGAAGCCGCGGGAGCAGCGACAGAAACTTCGGGATAAGCAACGCGAGCAGAAGCGTGAGCAGCAACGGCATCCGGTGGAGCAGAAGCAGGAGCAGCCGGTGCGTCAACAGCAGCAGGCTGGAGAAGAGGTCCAACCTGAACAAGTGGTGAAGTTGCCTCAACTGGACTTCAATATGGAGGTGGAGGAAATGCCTCCGCCTCAATCTTCAATAAGGAGATAAAGGGACAAGGACGAAAGAAGGAAGAGGTATTTATTACCAACACTAAGAAAGGAGAGCGGACCGGAGTAGGGCGGAGGAAGCACAATCCGCGCCTGCTTCATCAGTGTTGGGGCCACCCACCTTCTCATCAGAATGGACTGATCTCTCTACTACTAATAGGGAGATCAGGTGACCATCGTAAGATGTAGTTCTGACTTCCTTCTTTGAAATTTTTGTAATCGTGTGCTTTGTTTTGCAGTCTGACGAAACTTGTTCGACGAACCTTCTTTGGCGCGCGAGGATTTTGTTAGTGCTGGACGAACAGTTTTCTGCTTAATTGAACTATTTTCTTCGGCCCACCAAATTTTTTTCCGTTTAAGTTAAGTTTTCTTTTTTCGATCTTTTTTTTTCTGGGCTTCGGCCCACATTTTTTATTTTTATTTTAGTCCGGTTTGACAAAGTCTTACCGGACGACTGCTTTTTTATTTCTGATTATTTCTTTTTAGTTTGGAAATAAAAATTTAGTACCATTTAAGAAAATTTTTTTGGTTTGACTAGTTTGTATTTCTTTTGCTTTTAATTTATTTTCTTTAGCGGCTTATTTTTAATTTGGTTTGACTAGTTGCAAACCAGACTTTATTTCTTTTCTTTTTTGTGCATTTTAATTGAATTTTTGACCATAAAAAAAAAAAAGAAAAAAAAAAGGGGAGTTTCTGTTATTGTTTTTTCTTTTATGTTCGGCAGCCTTTGGGCGCCATTTTTATTTAAAAAAAAAAAAAAGTCTTAAATGTCTATTTATTTCTTTCAGTTGATCTAGTTTGTAGTTTATCTTCTATTTTACTTTTTGGGTTTACTTTTAGTTTTCCCAGTTTATTTATTTTTAAAGTTTGCTTTTGTAATTTTTTTTTTTTTTCCTGGTGTATCCAGGCTTTTTATTTGTTTAACTTTTTTTTGTGTTGCCTTCTCCCAACTCCTTTCCCCATTTTTGAACAAAATTTAAAGAGACCCGCAGGTGGAAGTCTCTACGCTTTTTCAATATGGCCGACGAAGCCAGTCGGTCAAATGTTAAAAAAAGATCTTTTCGGGGCGGCTGCTAAGGCCGACTTGCCGGATAAATCAAAATCCGCTAAGAAACGGGCAAATGCTGCCCCAAATTTAGAAGACCGTGCGAAGGATTGCTAGTAGCACAAAAAAAAAAAAAGGAGAGACCAGACAGGTCTCAAGCCAAAATGACGAGGTGCCGAAGGAGGCACAAGCTAAGGCAGCCGAGGAATTGCCCTCTTGTTGGAAGTCCCCCTCCAAGTTGCATAGTGAACATGGCGGATTTCTTGGAAAAGGCGAAGGGTTATTCTCATCTGGTAAATAAAGATGGGCTCCTTGAAAATGTCCAAGAGCTCAATGTGTTCTCAAAGAGAATGGTGTCGGTTTTCGTGGTGGACAAGCGAACTCGCAAAATTTGTCGCTCCACGAAAGAGTGATTAAATCACTTTTGTCCCAGGGGATAAAACCCCACAGAGTCATTAAGGGTGCTGGGTTCTTCATGTGGGACATTCTGCTGCCCACGCCAGAAGATTGACTGGCAATGGCGAAAAAAAAGAGCTGATTACAAAAGACCTGATTCTAAGGACGGAGTATGAGGGTCGGCGAAGGACCAGGGTGGCCGTTTTTGAGGTCCCTCCTCAAATATCGGGAGAGCACCTGGCTGCATTTTTTATGCAGTTCGGCATACTTTTAGGGGCTCTCCGACAATTTGAACGGGGGGATGGACTTTAGATATCATGCTCGATCAGAAGGCCTTAAAGTCCGTCCCCAACAGTTTGGATTTAGGCGACCGGAAAATGCCGATCATTGTGACCGGTAGGAAACCTACTTGCTGGAGGTGTGGAGAGACTGGTCACCTTTCCTCCTGCCCAGGGAAGAAGACCCCTGGAGTTCCGGTCACAGGCGACCAAAATCCCACGTTGGCCGAGAATGTCAAATCCGCGGCGCCTGTAATGGGCCTAACTCCGAAGCGGACCGGTGGGGAAAATCCCACGGTTGGGTCCTAACCCACATTACCCCCTAAACCGATACCTTCCACTAGTGTGGATAAGGAGAAGGATGAGGGGGGATAGCGCCTCGTAGTTAGGGGCAAAGGGAAGATTCAAATAGCGGGGCCTCTGTCCCATCGTGACCCCGGGGATAAAAAACACCTACAGCCCCATTCCCTCTACCAGCACTGAGGGCGGCGCCTCGGCGTCTTATGAAAAAACGCCACTGAATCTTAAAAATTGAATAAGCCAAGCTGGCAAAAAATCTTAGATCTGAAGAAATTAAAGGAAAAACTGGAGACCAAGCGGGCTAAAATTCAAATATCGCTGGGGGCACCGGACCACCCATCTTCTGCCCCGTCTTCCATTTCATCATCTAAAAAGACATTCACCAAATCACCTCCGCCCCAATCTTTGTCAAACTCTCCGGCTAAATCATTTCATTCCACTAAACCTTCTCTGGTGAGAACTCCTTCTGGCATGACACCCTCCACAACACCCAAAATCACACCTATGTCAACAGCCAGTCATTCTCCACAAAAGAAGCGATATAGAAGTCCAGACTCACAAGCAGCTACTGACAAAAAGAAAAAAGTCAAGCCACCTTATCTCCCAGGGGAAGACGTCTGCCGCGTATCCCGGGAACAGGCAGAAAGGGTCTTCGGGCAAACTAAAAACCCGAAGGAATTAAAAATTCTATGGAATTTACGGCACATCAATGGCGTTGATGTGGAAGTGCCAAAAAATTTTAAGAATGTCAGAACTTTGTTGACCGTTGTTATAACTGGCCCGGGTACGCGGGAGATTTGGGGCATGATAGAGGAGGCAAAGGTGTCCTTGAAAGTGGTGCCGCCAGCCGCAGTACTTTTGGAGGAAAAACTAGACACATCAAAACAATGTAAAGGGAGGGTCCCTCTTTTTGTTTACCCATCCCTTTATAGGGAACTTAAGCTAACTTATCCTGCGGACATCGGTGGCTTGTCTCAGGATGATACTCTCGATACTGAGATGATGTCTGGTTCGATGGGACAAGCTGTGGGTGTCCTCACCTGAGGTCCGAGTCTCGCAGGGCGAGGCTCTCTCATGACCTTCACGCCTCGAGGTGAATGTATGTTGTTTGCAAAAGACTCGGTTTTCTTCTCATGACCGTGAGGACATTGTCTAAGGGGTTCGCCCTTTATTCAGCATGTTTTGATGGTCGTTCGAGGGGTGTCTCTTGGCTAGTGAGCAGGTCTTTGACGGCTGCATGTACCCTTGTCTTCGCGGATCTGGCGGGCAGACCTTGCATGCTGGATGTTACCATAAAGGATAAGGTTCTTCGTCTCATTGGAGTTTATGCGCCCAATATCCATGCCGATCGGCCTGCTTTGTTTCGACAGATCGCGCCGTTCTTGACACCGATGTAGATCGTATAGGGCAGAAACAATGTACTAACAACCCGGACGTAAAATCATTTCGGGACTTTATCGATCGGTTTGATCTCGTCGGTAAGTTCCGGAATGAACACCCTCGGGAGGTAGCATGGACTTTGACAACTAGTGGCAACTCGGCTCCTGGGAAGCTTGCGAGCGACCTGGACTGAGTCTTAGGGGAGTCGATGTAGGGCTCTTAGGGTGTCCAAGTTTCCATTATATTGTTTATACGGATCATAGGCTTGTCCGGGTCTGTGTAAACTTAGATAAGCCTAAGGTTAGGTTGGCTGGTTACTGGAAATTGAACTGTTCGCTTTTCGCTGATCAGGGTTTCCGGGACCAGCTGTTACTAACGATCCAAAGGGAATTGACGGGAGCGGTTGTGGGAAATGCCTGGTGGGGCAATTTAAAATCTCAGATTCGAACGTTTGCTGCCGATTTTAATCGTCGACTCAATCTAGATAGATTAGCCTTTAGAAGAAAAAGTTGATCGGGCCGTGAAATCCCGTGTTAGTGGGGAAATAGGTTTAGCTAAGGCAGAGTTGTCTTCCTTGCTTATCAAGAAGGATCAAGCTCTGGTAGTTAGGGCTAGGTTAAAAATAATGTCTTCTGAGGCGACGAATATGGCCGCTGAACTGCGTGCAGAGGAAAATCGAAACGCGTCTAGGCAACATATAGCGTGTGTCACATTGCCGGATAAGCGGACCGTGACTACAAACGAGGGCATATGTAAGGTCTTTCGGGATTACTTTCAGGATCTTTTCACCAGAGAAACCCGGTTTGAGCTCTGCTCAGTTCGACGCCTATTTAGCTGACTTTCCCTGCCTAGAGGCAGCTGAAGCGGCTAAGTGCGAGGGCCCCATTACAGAGTCGAAAATCTGGGAAGCACTGAAGCAGGTTGGCTTGGATAAGTCTCCGGGAATAGATGGTCTTCCCTACAAAGTTTACTTGAGGTTTTTGTTCTTTTGCTGGAACCGATTTTCAACCACTGGATGAAGCAGGGGTCTATACCTCAACGCTTCACCAGGGGTGTGATCAAGTTGCTGCGTAAGGACAAGGACTATGCGGAGGGGTTACGGAACTTTCGCCCTTTAACCATGTTAAAGATTTTGACGAAGATCTTAGACAACCGTTTGCAGCTTGTCCTGTCTAGTCTGATTGGCCCTGAACAGTGAAGGGCAGGACTATTCAGGATAACCTGAATAAGGTACGCTTGATCTTAGAACAATTCGACAGTGAAGCCGCGCTGATTAATTTAGATCAGTCCAAGGACTTCGATAGGGTTGACCATCGGTTTCTGGAGGCTGTCCTTTCGGCGGCCGGTTTCAGAGCCGACTTTCGCTCCTGGATCCGACTTTTGTATGCGACCCCCGGTGCGCTGGTGGAACTAAATGGGGTGAGATCGAAGCCTTTCATATTGTCTTGCTCTATTCGTCAAGGTTGTCCGCTCTCGCTTTTGCTTTACTTTCTTGCGTTAGAACCATTCCTTCGCAAGTTAAAGGCGAATCCGGTCCTGCGCGGATTTTCCCTGCCTGGGGCTTCCACCTCAGCCAGGTATTCTGCATATGCTGACGAGGTTTCGGTTCTTGTGTCGAGCAGAGCCGAGATTGACGAAGTCAGCAAAGAGATCAGTGGGAATGAGATGGTGAGGGGGGCCAAGATCAACCGCGATAAGTCTGTGGGCTTGCGGTTGGGTGCGTGGACGGGAGTTTCTCTTCCCGGACCTTTCCTCTGGACGGATGGGCCGATCAAGATACTCGGCGTCTGGTTCGGTCCTGATCTCCAGTTGGAAATGAACTGGTCGGAGGTACAAGGAAAGGCAGAGATCGCGGTTAATCTGTGGTCTCGGAGGAGACTTTCCGTGAAGGGAAGGGCGGAAGTATGTGTTTCACACATCTATCCGATTCTCCTGTACCGACTCTGTACTTGCACTCCCGTATGCCAGACTAATTTTATTAGTACGGACCTTGTTCTCTTTCTTGTGGAGAGACAAGGCCCTTATGGTATCTCGCGAGATCTGTTGCCTTCATCCCTCTGAGGGCGGTCTGGGTATGCCTAGCATTGAGATTCGTCAACATATGCTTCGCGTTATCTTTCTAGACCGAATGTGCCGTGGTTCGGATGAGGTGGACACCTTCTGGAAAGAAGACATCCGAAAACATTTCCCATCCCACTCGTGCGAGGAGGGGGCCGGCCATACACCCCGAGCCGAGTGCTCCTTCTACCGCGAATGTCGTCGTGCTCTGAAACTCCTCTTACGGACGTCGTATGGCCTCTCCGACGCCCAGGCGTTGTCTCGTAAGGCATTGTATCCCACTGTTAGTGTGGCCGTTCAAGATGATCTTATTGGCGAACTCGGTCTTACGAAGCAGGAGGCTGACTCGATATGGCCTTGGGCGCCTGGATTGAAATGTCTCAATCATGATGAGGCATCACTCACATGGCTGATGATTCGTGGGGCCCTCCGGGTAGGCAAGAGAATTTGTTCATCTGGCTTGGCGAAATATCCAAACTGTCGTCGCTGTACTGGGGAAGTCGAGACCATTGGTCACGCCTTTTTTCAGTGCAAGACGGTAGTGCCGTTGTGCGGGTTTGTTGAAGGCCTCATGGTTCGCATGCTGCAGGGAAAGTTTTTTGTCCTGGAAGCCAGTTCTGTTTGTAGCAATGTGGTGCCGCAATTGACGAAGGCTGAACACACTTTTCTGTTGCTTACTAGGGGTCATGAGAGTCGTGATTTGGACGACGCGTCAGAAGGAATTCTATGATGGCGAGAAGTTCACCTCTTCCCAACTGATCTTGTACTTTAAGAATCAGCTTAAAGTCAAGATTAGGACTGAAAGGCGGCGTCTCCCCTCATCAGAATTTGGCAAAATGTGGGTAAATTTTGCGCGAATGTGTAGAGTGAAAGGGGCTGACCTAGTGTGGCATTTAGATGTCGGCTAGGCACATGATTTTGTCCTAACAGGGTTGAACAGAGGCAACCACCCCGATATTAGGCTAGTTTAGGTCTTTATTTTGAATCTTTAGCTTCCTGTTTTCTGGTTAACTTAGCTAGGGTATGCATGCTCATTGGTCCCTTTTATTTCTGTCCCTATTTTTCTTTTGTTTAATTCCCCATCCCCGCCTTTCGTTTCGTGTGTGTGATTTTTCGTATTTGTTGTTGTGTATGAATGTGTGTGTGCCTGTGTGAATGCTTTGGAGGTATGAATGTTTTCCTTATTTTTCATAGTCCCGCATTGATTTCGTCCGGTTAACTGATATTTCTGCCACATTTAAGGTTTGTGGGGTTTTTTATTACTAACTCCCTTTTTGTTTAGTTTCTTGTAAATATTTTATGTCATTGTATATACACATTGGGATCCTTTTCAAAATCGTTGTTTTATGCCCCCCCGAACAATATTTGTACATAATGAATGTCCTGAATAGTCCCCTTGAGCCTAAGAGGTATTTTGGTGGACGTAGTATGAAAGGTATTGATACTTGTGTTGTTTTGGTGATAGGAATATTGTTGGTATGTTTGGGGCCGTGTCTGGGACTAGCTAAGTTTAGAATTAAGACAGAAGACCGTCCTTCCCCAACCCCCTTTTTGGCCTTGTGCCACATTTTGTACAAAAGTGCAAATAAGTATTGATCAGGTGACCACCACACTTCCGTCTCTACCGGAAGATACAGTTGGATTTTATACTCTGTTACTGACTAACCTGCGTTCGTTTGACTACTAATCTCTGTTGTAAATACCTCTTCAGATATACCAGTATTTTCTCCTACGTATGTGTGTCCTTATTTCAATACACGCACGGGAAGCACTCAACATCTCAACAGTGGCGACGAGGATTCGAACGGATAAAACAACTTACGTTGAAAAATAAATATCGCAACAGTGAAAGAAACGATTTTAACACGGGAAAATTTATGAGTTCAAGCATTTTTTCACAGCAAAGGATTGAAAAGTTTATCGACAAAAGAAAAAAGTTAGACATTAATTTATTTATTCTATTGGAATCTATAATTTTTTGTGCTAAAAAAACAAAAAAACAAAAAAAAAAAATAAAATAAATATTTTTTGTCGTGGCAGAGAATTTGATTAATTTATTGGCCCACCTCGGAAAAAAAAAAAAAAAAAAAAACACACAAATAATTTCGCTTCTTTTTTCCCTAAACATACATAATCATGGAGCAATTTCAATCATCTATGCTGGAACTCAGATGCAAAGACAAGAGAGTGAAGAACGTTTTCAGAAAGAACAAGTTAAACTTCAGAAAGAACAAAAAAGAAAAGCAAAGGTTAATTGAAGAAAATGCATAACGATTTCTGGAGCTACACGAAAAACAAAATACAAGAAAATGAAAAGAAACAGCAATGACTGAACTTATAAAGCTATACTGTCTAAGCAGAAAGATTCGGATGAAAGTACTTTCTCGCAAGACACAATATGGTCGACGATCGAAAGTTTTACCTATAACCCAGAAGAGGAAAAGACTTTCGAAAGATTATCAGAACTTTTATGAAGTCGATTACCAAACATGGCCAGATGAGAAAAAGGTCAGATTGTTACTACGGAAACTGGGAACGGCAGAACATAATAAATTTACGGACTTTATATTACCCAAAAATACTTAAAATTCGACAAAGCGATTGAATTACTAAAAGAGCTCTTCAACCCCAGATTATCATTATTTCACAAAAGGTGGAAATGTCTTAATATTCAAAAAAGCGAGCAGGAAGATTACACGACTTTCGCGTCACTTGTAAATGTAGAGGTGGAATCGAACCGAAGACGCCCAGTTACAAGACCGGAATGGTCGTGGCGTCACACCCCCATAGGAGTAGACTCGCCCGCTTACATGAGAGGCGAGAGTGGGCTACTTAAACCAGACATTCACGGCAACGAGTATCTTGGCAGATACACGTCAGAGTGTGACCTTTTTGTTCTGACTGTTGCTCTGACCCCCCCTATTTTTTGTCTCAGTACTGTGTTTTGAAACTGTTTCTGTTTTGCGTGTTGTTTGGACGAACCTTTTTGTGAAAAAACACCGGACCTTCTTTTCTGATAAGTTATTGTTTTTGTTTCATTCCTTTTAATTTTTTCAATTTCTTTTGTTTGTTTTTAATTTGTTTTTGGGCTTCGGCCCTCATTTTTTATTCCTTTTTTTTTTCAGTCCGGTTTGACAAAGTCTTACCGGACGACTACTTTCTTATTTTTGTTTATTTCTTTTCAGTTTTAAAAATTTAAGAACAAGACAAAAGAAAAAGAAAGCTTTGTTTTTTTATTTTTTTTAGCGATTTCGGTCGCTTTCTTCCTTTTGGTTTGACTAGTTTGTTTTTACTTTTAATTTATTTACTTTTAATTTATTTTCTTTATCGGCTTCGGCCGAAAATCTTTATTTTTATTTTCTTTTTCCTTTTTGTAGATTTTTGAATTTTTTGAAAAAAAAAGAGAGAGGAGTTTCATTTTTTCGGCTGCCTTCGGGCGCCATTTTTATTTTTTTTTTTTAAAAAAAAAAGTCTTACCTATTTATTTTCTTGCTGTCATTTATTTGATTTTTACTTTTAGTTTATTTCTATATTTTTTCCTGGGTTATCCAGGCTTTCATTAATTGTTTTTTTTCTCCCAACTCCTCCCCTGTTTGTGGAAATTTAGTTTCCACGCTCAAGCAACATGGCCGACGATAAAAGTCGGTCGGTTGTGAAAAAAGACCTTTTTGGGAAGGCTGCCGACGCCGACCCACATGAGAAAACTACGAAAAAGCGGGCTGACGTTAGCCCCAAATCCGCTCAATCGAGTATCTCCAAGAAAGGAGATATTTCGAAAACTGACCAGTCACAAGTTAAGACGTCCGAGGATTTGCCCTCTTGTTGGAAGTCCCCCCCTAGTTGTATTTTGAACATGGCGGATTTCCTGGATAAGGCGAAAGGTTACGCCCATCTTGTTAACAAAGATGGGTTCGTCGATGATGTCCAGGAACTCGATATGTTCTCTAAGAGAATGGTGACCGTTTTTGTGGTGGACAAAAAAACCAAAAAGATTTGTCGCTCCACTAAAGACATTGTGATTAAATCACTTTTGTCCCTGGGGATAAAACCCCAAAGAGTTATAAAAGGTAGGGGTTTCTTCATGTGGGACATTCTGCTGCCCACACCAGAAGATTGCCTGGCTATGGCCAAGAGAGAATTAATCACCAAAGATCTAATATTAAGGACCGAATACGAAGGCCGCAGGCGGACCAGGGTGGCCGTTTTCGAGGTTCCTCCTCAAATTTCGGGAGAGCTTCTGGCTGCATTTTTTATGCAGTACGGCCAGATTTTAGGAGCTCTCTCCGACAATCTGAACGGGGGATGGACTTTTGACATCATGCTTGATCAAGAGGCCTTCAAGTCCGTCCCCAACTGTTTGGTTTTAGGCGACCGGAAAATGCCGGTCATTGTGACTGGTAGGCGTCCGACTTGCTGGAGGTGTGGAGAGACTGGTCACCTTTCCTCCTCCTGCCCAGGGAAGAAGGACCCTGGAGTTCCGGTCGTAGGTGACCAAAATACCCCCTTGGCCGATAAGGAAAAATCCGCGGCACCTGTAATGGGTCTAGCTGCGAGGCGGACCGATGGGCAAAGTCCCTCGGTTGGGTCCAAACCCACATTGCCTCCGAAGCCAACGCCTGCCACTAGTGTGGTTAAGGAGAAGGAGGAGGGGGAATGGCACCTCGTGGTTAGGGGCAAGGGGAAGAGCCAAACAGCGGTTCCTCCGTCCCAACATGACACCAGGGACAAAATCACCTACAGCCCCATTCCCTCTACCAGCTCTGAGGGCGACGCCTCGGCGTCTTATGCGGAAAATGCGAGTGAAACTCAAAAGATGAACGAACCAAGCTGGCAGAAGATTTTAGATCTTAAAAAGTTGAAAGAAAAATTGGAGGCTAAACGGGGTAAAAGTAAAAAATCGCAGGGGGCACCGGGCCCCCTATCCTCTGCCCCGTCTTCCCCTTCATCTAAATTCACCAAGCCACCTCCGCCAAAATCTTTGTCGAACTCGCCTGCCAAAAAAATACATTCGTCCAAACCTTCTCCAGTTAGAACACCTTCGGGTTGGACTCCCTCCACCACACCAAATCCCTCACCCATGTCTACTCCTGCTCATTCACCTCATAAAAAAAGGGGCAGAAGCCCCGAATCTCAATCTGTGACTGACAAGAAGAAGAAAAAAATCAAACCTCCATATCTCCCAGGGGAAGACGTCTGCCGCGTTTCCCGGGACCAGGCGGAAAGGGTTATTTGGACAAACCAGAAATCCCAAGGACTTAAAAATCCTTTGGAATTTTCAAAACATTAACAACAGAGAGGTTGAAAGGCCTGAGAATTTCCCCTCTGCAAAAAGGGTTTTAACAGTCATTAGAACGGGCCCGGGAACGCGGGAGATTTGGGGCATGATAGAGGAGGCCCAGTCATCTCTAAAAATGGTGCCCCCTGCAGCCTACCTACTCGACCCGGAAACCATCGAACTCAATGAAAAACTTAAAGGGAGGGTCCCAGTTTTTGTTCACCCATCCCTTTATAGAGCTTTGAAACTTACTTACCCTTCAGACATCGGCGGCTTGTCTCAGGACGATACCGTCGAGAATGAGATGGCGTCGGGATCCATGGGACGAGCTGTGGGTGTCCTCACCCCAGCCATGTTCTATCCTGAAGGGCAACCCTAATCGGCTTCACGATGGCTCTCTGGTTAGCCAGTTTGAATGCCCGGGGCCTGAGGTCCGAGTCTCGCAGGGCGAGGCTCTCTCGTGACCTTCAGCGCCTCGGGGTGAATATATGTTGTTTGCAAGAGACCGGTTTTTTTCTTCTCATGATCGTGAGGACATACTGTCTAGGGGGTTCGCCCTTTATTCAGCATGTTTTGATGGTTGTTCGAGGGGTGTCTCTTGGCTAGTTAGCAGGTCTTTGAAGGCTGCATGTACCCTTGTCTTCGCGGATCCGGCGGGCAGGCTTTGCGTGCTGGATGTTACCATAAAGGATAAGCATCTTCGTCTCATTGGGGTTTATGCGCCCAATACCCATTCCGAGCGGCCTGCTTTGTTTCGGCAGATCGCGCCGTTCTTGACGACGTCTCGTCGGGTAGTTTTAGCGGGGATTGGAATGCCGTCCTTGACCCCGATATAGATCGTATAGGGCACAAAAAAGGTACTAACAACCCGGATGTGAAACCATTTCGGGACTTTATCGATGAGTTTGATCTCGTCGATAAGTTCCGGAATGAGCACCCTCGGGAGGTAGTATGGACTTGGACTACTAGCGGCAGCTCGGCTCCTGGCTCGCTTGCGAGCTACCTGGACCGAGTCTTAGTTAAGAGAGTCGATGTAGGGCTCTTAGGCTGTCCAAGTTTCCATTATATAGTTTATACGGACCATAGGCTTGTCCGGGTCCGTGTAAACTTAGATAAGCCTAAGGTTAGGTTGGCTGGTTACTGGAAATTGAACTGTTCGCTTTTCAGTGATCAGGGTTTCCGGGACCAGCTGTTACTAACAATCCAGAGGGAATTGACGGGAGCGGTTGTGGGAAATGCCTGGTGGGGCAAATTAAAATCTAAGATTCGTTCGTTTGCTGCCGACTTTAGTCGTCGGCTCAATTTAGATAAATTAGCGGCGCAAACGGCTTTAGAAGAAAAAGTTGATCGGGCCGTGAAATCCCGTGTTAGTGGGGACATAGTCTTAGCTAAGGCAGAGTTGGCCTCCTTGCTTATCAAGAAGGATCAAGCTCTGGTAGTTAGGGCTAGGTTAAAAAGAATGTCTTCTGAGGCAACGAATATGGCCGCTGAACTGCGTGTAGAGGAAAATCGAAACGCGGCCAGGCGACATATGCGCGTGCGTCACATTACCGGATAAGCGGACCGTGACTACAAACGCGGGCATATGTGAGGTCTTTCGAGATTACTTTCAGGAGCTTTTCACCAGGGAGCCCGGTCTGAGCTCTGCTCAGTTCGACGCCTATTTAGCTGACTTTCCCTGCCTCTCGGCAGCTGAAGTGGCTAGGTGCGAGGGTCCCATAACAGAGTCGGAAATCTGGGAAGCGCTGAAGCAGGTTGGCCTGGATAAGTCTCCGGGATTAGATGGTCTGCCCTACGAAGTGTACTTGAGGTTGTCGCACGTTTTTGTTCCTTTGCTGGGACTGATGTACAACCACTGGATGAGGCAGGGGTCTTTACCTCAACGCTTCACCAGGGGTGTCATCAAGTTGCTGCGTAAGGACAAGGACGGTGGGGATGGGTTAGGGAACTTTCGCCCTTTAACGATGTTAAACACTGACTTAAAGATTTTGGCGAAGATCTTAGCCAACCGTTTGCAGCTTGTCCTGTCTAGTCTGATTGGCCCTGAACAGACTTGTGCTGTGAAGGGCAGGACTATTCAGGATAACCTTCATATGGTACGCCTGATCTTAGAACAAGTCGACAGTGAAGCCGCGCTGATCAATTTAGATCAGTCCAAGGCCTTCGATAGGGTTGACCATCGATTTCTGGAGGCTGTCCTTTCGGCGGCCGGTTTCGGAGCCGACTTTCGCTCCTGGATCCGACTCTTGTATGCGACCCCCGGTGCGCTGGTGGAAGTGAATGGGGTAAGATCGAAGCCTTTCGTATTGTCTCGCTCCATTCGTCAAGGTTGTCCGCTATCGCCTCTGCTTTACGTTCTTGCGTTGGAGCCTTTCCTTCGCAAGTTAAAGGCGAATCCGGTCCTACGCGGTGTTTCGCTGCCTGGTGCTTCCACCTCGGCCAGGTATTCTGCCTATGCTGACGACGTTTCGGTTCTTGTGTCGAGCAGAGCCGAGATTAACGAAGTCAGTAAGCAGATCAGTGGGTATGAGATGGTGACAGAGGCCAAAATCAACCGCGATAAGTCTGTGGGCTTGCGGTTGGGTGCGTGGAAGGGAGTTTCTCTTCCCGGACCTTTCCTCTGGACGGATGGGCCGATCAAGATTCTCGGCGTCTGGTTCGGTCCTGATCTCCAGTTGGAAAAGAATTGGTCGGAGGTACAAGGGCGGGCCGAGGCCGCGGCTAGTCTGTGGTCTCGGAGGGGACTTTCCCTGAAGGGAA
Source organism: Acanthosepion pharaonis (assembly GCA_903632075.3). Taxonomy (NCBI): domain Eukaryota; kingdom Metazoa; phylum Mollusca; class Cephalopoda; order Sepiida; family Sepiidae; genus Acanthosepion; species Acanthosepion pharaonis. The sequence goes on from CAHIKZ030000354.1 coordinate 156,949, forward strand.
GGGCGGAAGTTTGTGGTTCCCACATCTATCCGATCCTCCTCTACCGTCTTTCTGTGCTTCCACTCCCGTATGCCCGACTAATGTCATTAGTCAAGGCCTTGTTCTCTTTCTTGTGGAGAGGCAAGGCCCACATGGCATCTCGCGAGATCTGTTGCCTTCATCCCTCTGAGGGCGGTCTGGGGATGCCTAGCATTGAGATTCGTCAATATATGCTACGCATTACCTTTCTAGACCGAATGTGTCGCGGTTTGGATGAGGTGGGCACCTTTTGGAAAGAAGATGTCCGTAAACATTTCCCATCCTTGAGAAGTGTGCACTCGTGCGAGGGGGGGCGGTCGTACTCCTCGTGGCGAATGCTCCTTCTATCGTGAATGTCGTCGTGCTTTGAAACTCCTCTTGCGGACGTCGGTTGGCCTCTCCGACGCCCAAGCGTTGTCTCGTAAGGCATTATATCAAGTGTTAGTTAGGGGGTCCGTTCAAGATGATCTGATCTACGAGCTCGGTCTTACGAAGCAGGAGGCTCGCTCGATATGGCCTTGGGCGCCTGGGTTGAAATGTCTCAATAACGATGAGGCATCACTCACCTGGCTGATGATTCGCGGGGCCCTCTGGGTCGGCAAAAGACTTTGTTCAGCAGGCTTGGAGAAATATCCAAACTGTCGTCGCTGTACTGGGATTGTCGAGACCATTGGTCACGCCTTTTTTCAGTGCAGTGCGGTAGTGCCGTTGTGCAAGTTTGTTGAAGGCCTCATGGTTCGCATGCTGCAGGGAAAGTTTTTTGTCCTGGAAGCCAGTTCTGTTTGTAGCAATGTGGTATCGCAATTGACGAAGGCTGAACACTATGTGTTCTGTTGCTTACTAGGGGTTATGCGAGTCGTGATTTGGACGACGCGACAGAAGGGATTCTATGAAGGCGAGAAGTTCACCTCTTCCCAACTGATCTTGTACTTTAGGCATCAGCTTAAAGTCAAGATTAGGACGGAAAGGCGGCGGCTCCCATCATCAGAATTCGGCGAAAGGTGGGTGAATCTTGCGCGAATGTGTAGAGTGAAAAGGGCTGACCTAGAGTGGCATTTGGATGTCGGTTAGGCACAGAATATTGTCCTAACAGGGTTGAACATAGGCAACCCACCCAGATATTAGGTTAGACTAGGTTTTTGTTTTTGAATATTTAGTTTTTCCTTTTTTTTTCCCGTTTAACTTAGCTAGGGTATGTAAGCTCATTGGTCCCTTTTATTTCTGTCCCTATTTTTTACTTTTGTTTAATTCCCCATCCCCTCCCTCGTTAGGTGGTTAGTGATGTCAGTTTTCTGGTGGATGCGGGGGCGCCTTTCGTTTCGGGTGTGTGTTTTCGTATTTGTTGTTGTGTATGAATGAGTGAGTGTTTGTGTGAATGCTTGATGGTCTGAATGTGTTCTCTTTTTCTTAGTCCCGCATCGATTTCGTCTGGTCAACTGACATTTCTGCCACATTCATAGTTTGTGGGGGGTTTTATTACTAACTCAGTTTTGTTTAGTTTTATTGTAAATAATTATTTCATTCTGTAAATACGCATTTGGGGATTTTTTAAAAGTTGTTATTTTATGACCCTCCCCCCATGAACAATATCTGTATATATGGGGACTAGTTAGGACTTCATAGAGAAACTGAGGTATTATGGTGGACGTAGTAAGAAAGGTAGGAGTGAATGTGATGTTTTGGTGATTGGATTATTGTTGGCATGAATCAGGCGAAACATTGGACCATTTCTTAAGAGCCTTCGGACACTGAGCAAAGATTGCAACTTCTGTTTGCTTACGTTATAAGACAACGTCTTCTTGAGAATAAAGACCCTTTGAGTCAGTGTCTGTGACTAGCTAAGTTTTAGATTAAAGACAGAAGAAGACCGTCATTCCCCATCCCCAATGTTGTGAATATGGATTATCTCCTCTTTGATAATCCAAGCTATAAAAGCTGTACATTTCCGCTTGTCAAGTAGACGAGTAGTAAGATTCTTAATTGAATAAAAGATTGCTAGACAGAATCTCTTGTCCTGTTTTCATCACAAAGATGTCTAAGTTTAGAAAATTAAGTCGAAGTCGAGTAAAAGTTACTAAGTCAGCTGAAGAACAAGACCTGAATATTCGAAAATACCTATATGTAAAAATGTACAACAAGAAGGTTAAAATGCAACTGGATTTCTATTATTAACACACAAACATGGAAAAATCTAGGAAAGCCAACTCTGCTAAAGTCCAACAAAACAGCCAGGACGGTAACTGGAAAAAAAAAAAAAAAAAAAAAAAATCAAATTTGAAGGTGAAATATGGGTGAATATAACCTTCAACAACAAGACTTTAAAAATGAAAATTTTTGTAATGAAAAACACGAACAACCTGTTTGGGACTGACGCAATCACTAAGTTCAATCTATGGGACGTGCCCATTAGTTCTTTTATAACAACATTAGTGAAAGCAAAGACAACATAAAAAATTTACAAACAGAATTGAAAATAGCATTCCCCGAAGTTTTTTCGCTGAAGGACTTGGACGTTGCACGGAAGCATCAGCAAAAATACAGCTGAAGAAAAAATATTCAACCCTTTTTTTTAAAAAAAAAAAAAAAAGGTAGCATCCCTTTTGCCGCATTTGAAAAAAATGACCAAGAACTCGAAAGACTAACGAGAATTGGTGTGATCTCGAAAACGGAATACAGTGACTGGGCAGCTCCGGCTGTCTACGTAAAGAAGAAGTCGGGCGAAATTCGCGTCTACGCCGATTTTTCAACCGGGTTAAACGACGCAATAGAAGAGTTTCACTATCCACTACCAAGTCCCGAAGAAGTGTTCGCAAAGTTAAATGGTGGAAAAATCTTTTCTAAAATAGACTTTAGCGAGTCATACTTGCAAGTACCCATGGATAACGAAAGCGCAAAGTTGCTATGCATTAACACGCATAAAGGCTTGTTCAGATACGAACGTTGACCGTTCGGGGTGATGACAGCACCCGCAATATTCCAGAAAATAGTGGGTACTATGTTATCCGGTTTAGACTACACGATAGCATATCTCGACGATATCATTCCACTCCACTAAACCTTCTCCGGTGAGGACACCTTCTGGCAGGACACCCTCCACAACACCCAAAATCACACCTATGTCAACACCCAGTCATTCTCCACAAAAGAAGCGATATAGAAGTCCAGATTCACAAGCAGCTACTGACAAAAAGAAAAAGATAGTCAAGCCACCTTATCTCCCAGGGGAAGACGTCTGCCGCGTATCCCGGGAACAGGCAGAAAGGGTCTTCGGGCAAACTAAAAACCCGAAGGAATTAAAAATTCTATGGAATTTACGGCACATCAATGACGTTGGCGTTGATGTGGAAGTGCCGGAAAATTTTAAGAATGCCAAAACTTTGTTGACCGTTGTTATAACTGGCCCGGGTACGCGGGAGATTTGGGGCATGATAGAGGAGGCAAATGCGTCCTTGAAAGTGGTGCCGCCAGCCGCAGTACTTTTGGAGGAAAAACTAGACACATCAAAACAATGTAAAGGGAGGGTCCTTTTTGTTCACCCATCCCTTTATAGGGGACTTAAGCTAACATATCCTGCGGACATCGGCGGCTTGTCTCAGGATAATACTCGATACTGAGATGAGGTCTGGTTCAATAAGACAAGCTGTGGATGTCCTCACCCCAGTCATGTTCTATCCTAAAGGACAACCCAAATCGATTTAACAATGTCTCTCTGGTTAGCTAGTTTGAATGGCCGGGGCCTGAGGACCGAGTCTCGCAGAGCGAGGCTCTCTCGTGACCTTCAGCGCCTCGGGGTGAATGTATGTTGTTTGCAAGAGACCCGGTTTTCTTCTCATGACCGTGAGGACATACTACCTAGGGGGTTCGCCCTTTATTCAGTATGTTTTGATGGCCGTTCGAGGGGTGACTCTTGGCTCGTGAGCATGTCTTTGAGGGCTGCATGTGCGCTTGTCTTCGCGGATCCGGCGGGCAGACTGCGTGCTGGATGTTACCATAAAGGACAAGGTTCGGCGTCTCAATGGGGTTTATGCGCCCAATGTCAATGTTTCGACATATCGCGCCGTTCTTGCTTTAGCGGAGGATTGGAATGTCGTCCTTGACATCGATATAGATCGTATAGGGCAAAAACAAGGTATTAACAACCCGGACGTGAAGCCATTTCAGGACTTTATCGATGGGTTTGATCTTGTCGATAAGTACCGGAGTGAACACCCTCGGGAGGTAGCATGGACTTGGACAACTAGTGGCAACTCGGCTCCTGGGAAGCTCGCGAGCTACCTGGACCGAGTCTTAGTTAGGAGAGTCGATGTAGGGCTCTTAGGGTGTCCAAGTTTCCATTATAAAGTATATACGGATCATAGGCGTGTCCGTGTCCGTGTAAACTTAGATAAGCCTAAGGTTAGATTGGCTGGATACTGAAAATTTCACTGTTCATTATTTAGTGAGCAGGGTTTCCGGGCCAAGCTGTTACTAATGATACAAAGGGAATTGACGGGGGCGGTTGTGGGAAACGCCTGGTGGGACAATTTAAAATCTACAATTAGAACGTTTGCTGCCGATTTTAGTCGTCGACTCAATCTAGATAGATTAGCGGCGCAAACGGCTTTAGAAAATAAAGTAGATCGAGCTGTGAAATCCCGTGATAGTGCTAAGGCAGAGTTGTCTTCCTTGCTTATCAAGAAGGATCAAGCTCTGGTAGTTAGGGCTAGGTTAAAAATAATGTCTTCTGAGGCGACGAATATGGCCGCTGAACTGCGTGCAGAGGAGAATCGGAACGCGTCTAGGCCACATATAGTGTGCGTCACATTGCCGGATAAGCGGACCGTGACTACAAACGCGGGCATATGCGAGGCCTTTCGAGATTACTTTCAGGATCTTTTCACCAGGGAACCTGGTCTGAGCAGTTCGACGCCTATTTAGCTGACTTCCCCTGCCTCGAGGCAGCTGAAGCAGCTAGGTGCGAGGGCCCCATTACAGAGTCGGAAATCTGGGAAGCACTGAAGCAGGTTGGCCTGGATAAGTCTCCGGGAATAGATGGTCTTCCCTACGAAGTTTACTTGAGCTTGTCGCACGTTTTTGTTCCTTTGCTGGAACTGATTTTCAACCACTGGATGAAGCAGGGGTCTATATCTCAACGCTTCACCAGGGGTGTGATCAATTTTCTGCGTAAAGACAAGAACGGTGGGGATGGGTTAGGGAACTTTCGCCCTTTAACCATGTTAAACACTGAGTTAAAGATTTTGACGAAGATCTTAGTCAACCGTTTGCAGCTTGTCCTGTCTCGTCTGATTGGCCCTGAACAGACTTGTGCTGTAAAGGGCAGGACTATTCAGGATAACCTTCATATGGTACGCTTGATCCTAGAACAAGTCGACGGTGAAGCCGCGCTGATTATTTTAGATCAGTCCTTCAATAGGGTGGATCATCGGTTTCTAGAGGCTGTCCTTTCGGCGGCCGGTTTTGGAACCGACTTTCGCTCCTGTATCTGACTTCTGTATGCGACCCGCGGTGCGCTGGTGGAACTAAATGGGGTAAGATCGAAGCCTTTCGTATTTTCTTGCTCCATTCGTCAAGGTTGTCCGCTCTCGCCTTTGCTTTACGTTCTTGCGTTGGAACCATTCCTTCGCAAGTTAAAGGCGAATCCGGTCCTGCGCGGAATTTCCCTGCCTGGAGCTTCCACCTCAGCCAGGTATTCTGCCTATGCTGACGAGGTTTCGGTTCTTGTGTCGAGCAGAGCCGAGATTGATGAAGTCAGCAAAGAGATCAGTGGGCATAATGTGGTGACAGGGGCCAAGATCAATCGCGATAAGTTTGTGGGCTTGCGGTTGGGTGCGTGGAAGTCAGTTTCTCTTCCCGGACCATTCCTCTGGACGGATGGGCCGATCAAGATACGCGGCGTCTGGTTCGGTCCTGATCTCCAGTTGGAAATGAACTGGTCGGAGGTAAAGGCCGAGATCGCAGTTAATCTGTGGTCTCTGAGGAGACTTTCCCTGAAGGGAAGGGCGGAAGTATGTGTTTCATACATCTAACCGATTCTCCTGTACCGACTCTGTACATACACTCTCGTATGCCAGACTTATTTTATTATTACGGGCCTTGTTCTCTTTCTTGTGGAGAGACAAGGCCCATATTGTATCTCGCTAGATCTGTTGCCTTCATTCCTATGAGGGCGGTCTGGGTATGCCTAGCATTGTGATTCGTCAACATCTGCTTCGCATTACCTTTCTAGACCGAATGTGTCGTGGTTTGGATGAGGTGGGCACCTTTTGGAAAGAAGATGTCCGAAAACATTTCCCATCCCTGAGAAGTTTGCACTCGTGTGAGGAGGAGGCCGGGCGTACACCCCGAGCCGAGTGTTCCTTCTACCGCGAATGTCGTCGGGCTCTGAAATTACTCTTACGGGCGTCGGATGGCTTCTCCGACTCCCAGGCGTTGTCTCGTAAGGCATTGTATCGTCTGTTAGTTAGGGGGGCCGTTCAAGATGATCTGATTGGCGAGCTCGGTCTTACGAAGCAGGAGGCTCGCTCGATATGGCATTGGGCTCCTGGGTTGAAATGTCTCAATCATGATGAGGCATCACTCAACTGGCTGATGATTCGTGGGGCCCTCTGGGTCGGCAAGAGACTTTCTTCAGCAGGCTTGGAGAAATATCCAAACTGTCGTCGCTGTACTAGGGAAGTCGAGACCATTGGTCACGCCTTTTTTCAGTGCAAGACGGTAGTGCCGTTGTGCGCGTTTGTTGAAGGCCTCATGGTTCGCATGCTGCAGGGAAAGTTTTTTGTCCTTGAAGCCAGTTCTGTTTGTAGCAATGTAGTCCCGCAATTGACGAAGGCTGAACACTGTGTTCTGTTGCTTATTAGGGGTTATGGGAGTCGTGATTTGGACGACGCGTCAGAAGGAATTCTATGATCAGCTTAAAGTCAAGATTAGGACGGAAATGCGGCGGCTTCCTTCATCAGGATTTAGCAAAAGGTGGGTAAATCTTGCGCAAATGTGTCGAGTCAAAGAAGCTGACCTTGGTTAGGCGCAGGATTTTGTCCTAACAGGGTTAAACAGAGGCAACACATCCCGATATTAGGCTAGTTTAGGTTTTTGAATCTTTAGTTTTCCGTTTTCTGGTTAACTAAACTCGGGTATGCATGCTCATTAGTCCCTTTTATTTCTGTCCCTATTATTTAATTCCCCATCCCCTCCCTCTTTAGGGGTCAGTGATATCGGTTCTCTGGTGGATGCGGGGCGCCTTTCTTTTCTCATGTGATTTTTCGCATTTGTTGTTGTGTATGAATGTGTGTGTGTGCCTGTGTGAATGCTTTGGAGGAATGAATGTGTTCCTTATTTTTCATAGTTAACTGGACGAAATCAACGCGGGACTGATGTTTCGTCCACATTTAGGGATTGCGGGTTTTTTTTATTACTAACCCTTTTTTGTTTTGTTTTATGTAAATAAGATTAAATCATATTGTAAATAATCATTGTTTTTTTTAAATTGTTGACCCCCCCCACAGACTTGTACATGTACATATGGGGACTAGTTAGGATTTCATAGAGAATTTGAGGTATTATGGCGGACTCAGTGAGAAAGGTAGGATTGAATGGTTTGTTTTGGTGATAGGAATATTGTTGGTATGATTGGGTCCGTGTCTGTGACTAGCTAAATTTGGAATTAAGACAGAAGAAGAACGTCCTTCCCCATCCCCCTTTTAGGCCTTGTGCCACATTTTTTACCATTTGTACAAATAAATATAGATCAGGTGACCATCACACTTCCGTCTCTCTACCGGAAGATACATTTGGACTTTATACTCTTTCTGATTGTTACTGACTAACCTGCGTTCGTTTGACTACTAATCTGTTGTAAATACCTCTTCAGATATACCAGTATTTTTCCCTACGTATGTGTTTGTCCTTATTTCAATACACGCACGGGGAAACACTCAACATCTCAACAATCAGCTAGAGCGGAAAATGATCTCCAGCAAGGTAAGCCAAGGAGCTACCACTCTTCCTCTATTAGGCATTCGTCTTCCCCGTCTCCCTCCCCCAACCAATCCCAAGGGAAAAAAATGAAGAGGCAACTGCACAAAGGTGACAAAATCTGCATGGTGGACCGTCAGAGGGACCTTTCCTCCTCTTGAGACCCATTTAATTGCATCTCTACTGATGGGAATTCAACAGAGCAACCAAGGAACTTTCCTGGCGCCCCCTCCCGGTGTTATTACACTTATCAGGAACATCGGGGGAAACTTCAAAGTATGGGACTCTTGATGCGAAGGTAGACCTTGTGCATACCGATGCCGAGGGCCGGTTGTTCGTGGCCGATATTGCCGGGAAAAGTGGTTCGTTCCGAAACGTTGCGGTTTATGCGCCCAACGACCGGGAGGAGAGGGTCTCGTTTTTTTTCGGCAGTTGGGGCCGTTCCTGGTGGATTCAACACGCCTAGTGTTAATTGGGGACTGAAATGCCACCCTGGACCACAAGTTAGATAGGGGGCGGTAGCTAGCGAGAGTAGGGCCGATCGTAGCCTGGTTGGTCTGACTTTGGTCTCGTCGATAGATACCGGATCGATCACCCCGGGCGGAAAATGTGAACGTGGGCTCAGAATTGGCGATTTACCCGGGCAGTTAGGTACCTGGATATATGTTAGTTAGAGGAGCCGACGTAGACTTGTTAGATTGTCCCACGTTCCACTGGGTAGGCTATTCAGATCACAAACTCGTTTGTGCCCGGGCAGCGTTATATCGTAGGCCTAGAATGGTTGGGTACTGGAAGTTCCATCTCTCTTTACTAGACAAGCAGGACTTCCAGAAACCGCTAACTTGCATAGTGCAGCGGGAGCGGTTATTGGGAACAAGTGGTGGGAGAGACTTAAGGATAGGATTAGATCCTTCACCACCGATTTCAGCAAACGACTCGCCCTAGATAGAGCCGAGAAGGTGAAGACGCTTAAGGCTAGTTTTTTTTCCGGGCAGTCGCTGAGATAGCTAGGGAGGCCCTGGAGCCTTTGAGTAGCGTGCGCTACATGGGCCAGGTAATTAGACAGCTTCGGAAGACCTCTTGCTTAACTTGACGATATATGTGATGAGGAGTTTCGCAGCTATTTGGCTGACTTTCCTCGACTGAAGCGGCTAGTTTCCAGGGAGAGATTACGGATAGCGAAGTCTATGCGGCATTGAAGAAGGTCGTCTGATGCAAATCACCCGGTTTGCCCTATGAATTGTACTTGAGGCTGTCGTACATCTGTCTCGATTTTGACTCTGGTGTTCAACAACCGATTCCGGCAAGGGTCCATCCCCAAACGGTTCACGCTGTTGAAAAAGGGCAAGGATGTTGGGCGGGATTTAGATGATTATAGGTCCATAATTGCTAAAATCAGAGGTAAAGATTTTGGCCAAGATCTTGCAGGAGCGTTTGCATTCAGTTGCTGTGCAGACATACTCTGTGAGGGGGCCGAACAATTCAGAGCAACCTGCATCTGATACGCACGATCACAGAGTGTAAAAGACGACGAGGAGGCCGCGCTGATCAAATTTGATCAGTTCAAGGCATTTGATAGAGTTGACCATCGCTACCTTGCTGCTGTCCTGCAGGTCGCCGGATTCGAAACCGAATTCTGCCGCTGGATTAGCCTCCAGTATCGCTCCGCCAGTGCTGTGGTAAAGGTGAACGGGAAGCTGTCGGGCGCTTTTGCTCTGTCTTAGTTTCTCAGGGTTGTCCACTGTCGCCCCAACATTATGCTTTGACGTTGGAGCTTCTTCGCCGACTGAAGGACAGGGAGTCCAGCCCTGCGTGGAATCGCTGTTCCTGGAGGGGTTCGAGCCAGGATTTCCGCGTACGGTGATGAAGTATCTGCTTTCGCGTCGTCCCGCAGCGACATTAAGGCGGTACTGAAGGCGCTTGATCGGTACGAGAAGGTGACACGTTCCAAGATAAACCGCAACAATTCGTCTGGCTTGCGGTTAGGTGCCTGGGAGGTGGCCGATCTTCTGGGACGCTTCGGTTGGACGGACGGTCCTGTCCGCATTCTTGAAGTGTGGTTTGGACCCTACCTCAAGCTGGAGAAAAATAGGTCTGAAGTACGAGCAAAGGTCGACGCGGGCCGGTCAGACTTGGCATCGACGGAGGTTTTCCGTGAAGGGCAGGGCGGAGGCGTGTGCCACTTACGTTTTCCTGATTATCGTTTGTCCGTACTTTCTCTCTATAAAGACTATAGGAAGCACCCGCTATCATCCATTTTATAGAGGGGACGCAAGCACCAGGTCTACAAACGAGTCTGTGCACAACGTCCGTGTCATATGGGGTTGGGAATGCCACACTTGGTGAGCCACAAACTCGCCACCGAGTTGAATTTCCGACGCCGCGCATTGACAGTAGATTCGATTATGGCGGGGATTGTTAGGGACGCGTTCCTTTACCTAACTATCCCCCCCATCTCGCAGGTTGAGCGCCATCGTAAACCCCGTGATCAATCGGATTTCCTTCGCGAGTGTCGTTCGCCCTTGTTGGCTGTACCTCGGTGCAGGAACCTTTCCTAGCCTAGGAAGGTCTTCTGTCGTAATCTAGTGGAGGGAATCGCGAAAGATCCTCTAGGTGAGCGGCTCGACTTGTCGAAGAGGAGTTTCGTTCTTTCTGGTCTTCGGAGCCAGCGGCGGATTATCTCAGTAACCGTGAGTTTTCGCTTAACTGGCGATTGGTTCGGAATCGGCTGCCTCTCAATGATATGGCCCTCCTATGGGGCTTGGCGGATTTGCCAAACTGAACGGTGTGGCCTTGGTTTAGAAGAAATGGCTTCGTACGCCTTCTGCCATTGTCGCCGGGTCCGCCCCTTAATGGGGATTTGGACGACACGACAGGAGGAAGTCTTGCGAGGCAAACGTCTCATCAGGATCTGATCCGATTCTTTGAGCATCAGCTCACGATGAAGATCAGAACTGATAGAAAACGTTTGCATTCGACAGTCTTTAGTGTTGTTCCCAGCCTGTCCCCGGCCACATCTTTGGCTATGTTTGTTTTGGCCCCCTTTTATCTCGAGGGGTCAGCTTTTTTATCCTTTTCCCCACACCCTTGGCGAGAGAGCCTCTTGATTTTCTCCAATGGTCAGAATACAGCGGCTTCTCCTTTTTGAGAGTTAGGCGGGCCCTACTAACATCATTTATGTTGAGTTTACTTTGTGTTGATTCTTAGTTTATTATTGTGTTCATCTCCCTCCCCCTCATTCATTAGATTTTTATGTATCATCATTAAATTTTTATGGCATGGAGCACGTTTTGTAGGACCCCCTTGAGAGGATGCGGTATTGTAGTGTATGGAGGATTGAGTGCTGACGGACGAGTTTTTATGGTCAATGTGGAAATTGTAATGAGTGAATGGGTCGTGAATCGGATTAGCTAGGTATAGGATAGTTAGTGTCGACCAGCGTCAACCACTCCTTTTTTAGGTCATGTGCCACAATTGTATTGTTTCATACAATAAATATTCACAACAGAACGCATTGTTGGCGTGACGGCGTACGTACTAACGAAAACGAGATAATAGGAGGTCACTAGCAACAGCTCAGTTGGTAGACCGGAGGACTGGACGAAAGCAAACAGTTTAATCTTTTTCAGTCATCGCAAACGATGGGCGAACTGAATTACCCAGTTTGATATCAGCGAAGGAATCCGAAATACGTCGTTGGGTACTCAGCAAGCTTGAAAACGAGCCCGACATTACTTTACAGCAAATTGCTGAAGATTGTCAACGTTTCGTGAGCGCCTGGGAGGATTCAAAAACATCGAACAGAGTGGCGTGGCTCACATTAAAGAAATACGCCAAAGAAAAAATTTAAAAAATTAAAAAATAATTTAAAAAATACGCCAACAAAAGAACTAAGTTACTTTGCATTCAAGAGCAGGTTTCAGGTGTGGTCAATTACACTGTTATATAGATTGTCCTTTTACACATTAAACATGTTTTAATTGCGATAAATTTGGACACAAATGTTTCAGCTGCAGGATTAAGAGAAAAACAAAAAAGTTTTCTAAAAATTACCAAGTCTGATGAACAAGGAAGTCGTGACATCAGGAAATATACTGAAGTGCAAACATTAACACAAATATAAGGCTACAGCTTTATTCCGGTTCAGTCTTATCCATAATTATCTAACATAGAAAAAAAAACTGGGTAAGCCGACTTTGTTAACAACGAACCGAATAGCTAAATGGGTAACTAGCGACCCTATTAAGTTTATGGGCGAACGTATAGTGAACATGTCATTCAAAAATAAAACTAAAGGCGTATATCATGAAGAATACGGATAATTTGCTCTAGACTGATTGGTTAGAACACTTAACTTTGGGATATGCCTATTAATTCATGTTAAAGTCAAAAATTTGACTGACGAAGCAGAAAAGTTGAAACGTGAATGTAATTCCTGGCGTTTTCAGTGGAGGACTAGGAAAATGCACAAAAATTTTATCATTAAATTTGGTCTAATTCGATAATTCTAATTAGTACAGGGCCTAGACCTACTTGTTGGAATTGCTGGCATTACTGGTCATCTGTTCTCTTCCTGCACAGAGAAAATATATCAAGTTTTGGCCCCCGCAGACTCAAATCCTACTTTGCTCTGTAATGGGCATGCAAGCGATCTGGACTGGTGTGGTTAAATCCCCCGTTGGGGATGTCTCTCAGCCCCCCTATTCCCCGCAAAGCTTTTCCCAACACTAATGCGGTTGCGGAGAAGGAAGAGTGGGAATGGCATGTTGTTGTCAGGGTCAAAGGGAAGCTCTCGGCAGCAGGAATTCATTCTAGTGATATCTCCACCGAAAAAGATACAGCCCCACTCCTAGTTCTAAGGGCGACTCTCCGACAGCTTATCCCTTCTCTTCGGTATGTTTCAATGGACGCTCGAGAGGTGTCTCTTGGCTGGTGAGCAAGTTTTGAAGGGTGCGCGTGCTGTTGTCTTCGCAGATCGGGCGGACAGACTTTGCGTGCTGTATGTTGCTATAAAGGATAAGGCTCTTCGACTGATTTGGGTTTATGTGTCCAATGTCAAGTTTCGGAGGAACGAGACGTTTTTGACGACATCTCGTCGGGCAGTTTCAACGCGGGATTGAAATGCCGTCCTTCACCCCGATATAGAGCCTATAGGATGAAATTCGAGTACTAACAGCGTGGACTTGGAGAAATAGAGTCGGCTCGACTACTGAGCGGGGTTCAAGCTACCTCGACAGTTTTTTTGTCAGGAGTTTGGGCTGCTCATCCAAATTTCCATTATATAGTTTATTCGCATCATGGGCTTGTCTGGATCCGTGTAAACTTCGATAAGCCTATGGTTAAGATGGTTGGTTACTGGAAAGTGAACTCATTTGACGAGCAAGGTTTCCAGGACCAGCTGCTACTAATGATGCATAGAGAACCGATGGGGCTCTGGTTGGAATGCCTGGTGGGATAATTTAAAATCCAAAATTAGAACGTTTGCTGCTGATCTATAGTCGTCGGCTCAATCTAGAGAGAATAGAGACGCAAACGGCTTGCGATCAAATCCCGTGATAGTGGGGACGTAGCTTTAGCAAGGTAGAGTTGGCGTCTTTATCAAGGAGGACCAAGTTAAAAAGAATATCCTTTGGAGCGACGAACATGGCCGCTGAATTGCGTTCAGAGGAAACTCGGAATACATCTCAGCGACATATCTCGTGCGTCATATTACCGGATATGCGAACTGTGACTACAAACGCGGGTATCTGGAGTTTTTCGTGAGTAATCTCAGTAACTTTTTACCAGGGTGCCCGGTTTGAGGCAGCTGAAGCAGCCACATGCCGGAATCCCCTCACAGTCGGAAATCTGCTGAAGTAGTTTGGCCTGGACAAATCTCCAGGATTAGATAAATTACGAAGTCTACTTGAGGCAGTCGCCCCTATTTTGTTCCTTTACTGGCACTGATTTACAACTGGATGAAGCAGGGGTCTATACCCCCAAGGCTTCACCAGGGGTGTCATCAAGTTGCTACACAAGAACAAGTACGGTGGGGATGGGTTAGGTACCTTTGGTCCTTTAACTCTGGATTTAACGTGACTTAGGGAAACCATTATCCTGAAGACTATCCAGTACCAAAGTACCACTCCGTGTTGAACATAAACTAACTTAATCTGGGTCGGGTTGACCTAGGTTTTTGTTTCTTTAGATTCATTTCCGATACCTAGGGTATATATGTTCATTGCCCCCTTTTATTTGTTCCCATTTTTTGGGGTTTAATTACCTATCCACTTCACGTTAGGTGGTCAATAATGTCATTACTCTAGTGAGGCACCTTTCGTCTCGCGTGTTTTTCGTATTTGTTGTTGCGTCTGAGTGACTGTGAAAGTGCTTGGGATGAATGAATCTTTTATATTATTCCCTCGCACTGATTTCGTCAACTGATGTTTCTGCCACATTTAATGACTGGGTGGGGTTTTCTGACTACCATTATTTTGTTTAGTTTCTTGTAAATAGAATTGTATTCATACTGTAAATACTCAATGGGGCCAGTTTTTAGATTGTTTTATTCCACACAGACAATGAATTGTACATATGGTGCTTTAGTTAGGACTTTCATGGAGACCATGATGGGTGCAGTAAGAACGCTAAGTAAGTATGTGTGTTGGTGTCATATCGGACAAGAGGAAAAAATAAGACCGCATTATTTACCCAGGGAAGACGTCTACCGCGTATCTAGGGAACAAGGGGACGGTTTTCGTACAAACTCGAAATCCCAAACATCTCTGGAACATTCGGCAGGTGAAAAGGCGTCAAAATTCCGGATAATTTTTTCCGGACGGTTTTGAAAAAAACTGCAAACAGTTGGGAAATCTGGACCGGGTACGCGACAGATATGAGGGTATTACAGAAGAGACAAACATTTCTCATTTCAATGACTGCCCCCCCAGCGTCTTACATGCATGATGAAAAATTAATAGAACTGAAATAGTTTTGTACAGAGACGATCAACTTTCATGTTCACCTATCCCTGTGTAGGGATTTAAAACTAACGTTACCCGGGGACATTGAGAGGGGCTGTGTCTTGATGGCACCATCAACAGTGAGATGAGGACAGGATCAATGGGACAGGCCGTAGGTGTCCTCACTCCGGACATGTTCAATGCAGTCGAGTCTAATATGTTGCATAATGTCTCTCTGGTTGGCTAGTGTGAATGCCTGGGGGCGAGACTCTCGTGACTTTCAGTGTCTCGGGGTGAATATATGTTGTGCGCAGGGGACCAGTTTTTAAACTCGTGATTATGAAGGCATTCTGTCTGGGGGGTCGCCCACTATTTAATCATGCTTTAATGGACGCTCGAGTGGCGTCTCTTGGCTAGTGAACAATTTTTTGAAGGCTGCGTGTTCTCTTGTCTTCGCAGATGCGGTGGGAATGCTTTATGTGCTGGATGTTGCTATAAAGGATAAGGCTCTTCGTCTCACTGGCGTTTATGTGCCCAATGTCTATTCTGAGCAGCAATTTGTTTCGGCGGATCGAGCCGTCTTTGACCGCATATCATTAGGTAGTTTTAGCGGGCGATTGGAATTCCGTCCTTGACCTGCATATAGATTGTCTAGGGGCAAGATCGAGTACTAACAACTGCTATGTGAAACCATTTCGTGACTTAATCTACAACTTTGATCTTGTGGATAAATACCGTAATGAATACACATGGGAGGTAGTATGAACTTTGACTATTAGAGGCGGCCCGGCTATAAAAATGCATTCTAGCTCCCTCGACCTAGTTAGGAGAGCTGTTGTTGGGCTCTTAAGGTGTCCAAATTTTCATTATATAGTTTACTCAGATCAGAGGATCGTCCAGGTTTGTGTAAACTTAGATAAGCCTAAAGTTACGATGGCTTGTTACTGGAAATTGAACTCGTTTGCTGAGCAAGATTTTCCAAACCAGCTGCGACTAATGCTACAGCGGGAGCTGACCGGAGCTTTGATTAGGAATATGAGATGGGCAAATTAAAGTCTAAAATTAGAAATTATACTCGTTGGCTCAATCTAGATAGATTAGCGGTTCAAACTGCTTGTAAGCAACTCGTCGATCGGGCGGTGAAGTCCTGTGATATTGGGACGAAGATTTAGCTATGCAGAGTTGGCCTCCTTGCTTATAGAGAAGGATCAAGCTCTGGTAATTAGGGCTAGATTACAAAGAATGTCCTTTGAGGCAAAGAATATGGCTGCTGAATTGGATGTAGACCAAGTTCGGAATGCATCTCAGTGACATATCACCAGATAATCGGACGTTGACTACAAACGTGGGCATATGCGACGCTTTTCTTGATTACTTTCAGGATCTCTTTGGAGCACTGCTCAGTTCGACGACTTTCTTTTACCTTGAGGCAGCTGAATCGGCTCTGTGCGAGGGTCAAGACGGAAATCTGGAAAACGCTGAAGCTGTCTCACCTGGAGAAATCTTCGGTATTATACAGTTTACCCTACGAACAGTATTTTAGGTAGTCGCCCGTCGTGTTCCTTTGCTGGCACTGATTTTGAACAACTTTTTGAAGCAGGGTCTATACCTCAACGCTTTACTGGGTGGGGGATGTTTTGGGCATTTCAACTGGGTGATTTATTAGTCTTATTTGCTGTTCATATTTTTTCCAGTCATTATTTCAGGTATTGTTTTTCCAAAAATTATTGCTGATAATTTTTTTCGTAATTTTATTGCTGTAATAAAACCTGTTTTACACGTTTTGACCCCAGTTTGGTGGTTAACTATTTGCCCATAGCTGAGACCCTAAAAGGTGAACCTGGGAACACCGGCAATTAAGAGGTGATTCCACGCTCCTCAAAATCTCCTGAACAAAGGCCATGCTTGTCAGATGTAGTTTATAGTCTTACCCAAGACGCACCAGGAGTAAGACAAGCATACGCATAGACAAGCTTGTTGGAGATGAGATAGGTAACTCTCGACCATTAACTATGTTAAATACAGAGATTTTACCTACGGTCTTAAAGGCACCATCGATTTCTGGTCATTTTCTTTTGGCAAAACTTGTTTTTGTGTAACATCGGCCATCTTGTATTTGTAAGACGTATTCTTGTGTGGTTGTTTATGTAGCATTTCGTTTTTTGATTTTTTTTAAAGACTATTATACGTTGTTTTAAAAGCCTTTCTTCCTCCTCTGTCTTAGGAAAAATTATTAAAAACATTCGTACGTCTAACCTTTTTGAATTTCCTTATTTTCGTTTGTCACCTGTCTTAATTATGTCTTATGTATCTTTAATTTTTCTTTCCTTTTTATGTAGAAAAGATTTTTAAAAAGAAAAAAATGGTCGCTAAATGTAAGGCGAAAAAAATCTTTAGGACAAGAAAAAAAAAAGACCTCTCAAATGAGCAAAAAACAGGACACCTTAGGTGGCAGTAAAAAAACTTCTAGATAAAAAGATGGATGCCGAAAAGTGCCAAAATTTGGAAGATTTCGACCAAAATGAGGAATCCAGTAAAAGTGTGGTGGCCTGATAAAACCAGGAAATTGGATGGTAACGGAAAAAGTCAATTTCGTAAAACAGACTAAAGACGCTGACGACAACAAAGATGGGAATGTAGCGGTCGGAGAGGCACCCACTTGCTAGAAGAATTCACAAAGTTGAGAAAAAATTTCAGTCTTTGTGGTGGACAATCGTTCGCTCCAAATTTGTCACACCACACACGAGTTATAAAATTTGACGTCTTTGATGATAAAAAGCTCAGTGTTATAAAAGAGGAAGTATTTCTGTGAAACGTACCGTTACCCACGCCTTTCGATTGTGAAGCCGCAACGAGTCGTGACCTTATCACAAAAGAACTCATTATTTGAACAGAATATAAAAATATGACCACGTCTCCCACCTCAGATCGTCAGGGAGAACTTTGCTGCCTATCTATGCCAAGTCGACTCACTGGGGAATGGTTTTTCGAAATTATGATAGATGAAATCCTTCCGATCTGTCAGCGTGTAGAAGGCAAGAAAATGCCAATAATTCTAGCTGAACGTAGACCAACTTGCTGGATGTTTGGGGAGGCTGAATTACTCAACACTCCCTGCCCCAAAAAAGACATTTGGAGTTCTGGCCCTGCCGACCCAAATTCCCGTTTTGACAGAGGTTGTTATTTTCCATCTCTATTGCGCATGCCTTCAGCCTGAACCGGTGTGATAAATCCTCCGGTTGGGTCAGTCTCGCAGCCCCCATTCCACGAAGAGCCATTGCCCGCTGTTTGTGTGGTGGCAGAGAAAGAGGGGGAGTGGCAGGCCTAAAGGGAAGCTCCAGGCAATAGAACCTCGATCAACACAAGCTGCTACAGGTAAAGGCACAAACAGACCTACAACCTCTACCAGTCACAAGGGCGACTTCCCAACCAGTTATGCAGATCGTATAATGCAAAGATTGAAATACTTACCATCATTCGAAAAAAAAAAAAAAAAAAAATTCAATTAAAGAACAATCTCAAACGTCTTCAGGCTGGTAAACAAACTGGCTCCTCTTCGGCACCATCTTCAACTTTCAAACAGCAGCAAATGGCTCGATTGTCGCCCAACCCTTCCAAAATGATTATCACGAAGGCTCCCAGCCCAAATCCTTACCCAAGGAAAAGTCTACCCCTGCTTATAACCCTAACCTCTGCCATGTCCAAACACCCATTTTCTCCCCACAAAAATTTAAGCAACAGAAAAGACAGCGGAGTCCATCAACTGACTATTGAATCCGTAAACAAAAAGAAATTTCGAACCAAACTAGAGTACTGAAGATGTTTGTTGCATAAAGAAGCAACAAGAGAAAATAGTTGCCTAGCCCAGAAATTTCAAAGACATAAAAGATTTCATAAAATTGAAAAAATAAATGGCTTAGCTGTTGAAACCCCTAAAAACTTGCCTAAGGCCAAGAGAATTTTTAACTGTGGTGAGATCTGGGCGTACCAGGGCAACAGATATAGGCAATGATCCAAGAGGCTAATCGTGTTTATGGAATGTTTCCCCACATTAGCCTTTTTTGACAATGAAAAAGAAAAGAAAAAAAAAAGTTAAATCAATATTGTTCAGGGAGGCTTCCGCTAATTTATTCACCCCTCCCCTTTTATGTAGCTTTAAAAGTTTCCCTGGGACATAACTGGACTGTCCTCGGATGGCACCATTATGACCGAGATGGGAACAGTTTCTAAGAGAGAGGCCGTCGGTGTGAATCGGCGGGAAATGTAAGAATCTCGCAGAACGAGGCTCTCTCGTGACATCAATTCTCGGAGTGAATATATGTTGTGTACAGGTTTTCTACTCACGATTATGAAGACATTCTCTCTAGGTGGGGTGGCTCTCGGGATTAGATGATCTACCCTACAAACTGTATTCGAGGCAGTTGCTGTTGTTCCTTTACTGGAACAGACTTTCAACAATTGTTTGAAGCAGGCATCACAAAACTCAACAATTCACCAGGAGTGTTATCAAATTGTTACACAAAGACAAGAAAGGTGGGATGAGATAGGTAACTTTCGGACTTTGACTATGTTAAATACGGAATTAAATATTTTAGCAAAGAACTTAGACAACTATTTATTGGTTGTCCTCTAATCTAATTGGCCCCGAAAAAAATGTGTGCTGAGAACGTCAGGACTATTCAAGAAAATGTTCATGTGATATGCCTGATCATCGAGCAAGTAGACAGTAAAGCGGCGCTGATCAGTTTAGATAAGTCCAGGGTATTTGATAGGTGGTCCATCGATTGTTGGAAGCTGTCATTTTGATGATCGGATAGGTTTTATGGCATAACCACTGTAGGTCATTTAATGCCAAATTAACAGACTTCCCAAATGACTTGAATCTGATACTTAAAGAACAAGATCAAGTCAAGTCAAATCAAGATCAGGACGGAAAGGCGTCGGCCCCCTCCATCAGAATTTTTCAAAAGTTGGGCGAGTCTCTGCGCGTTTGTGTTTGGTAAGAGGGGACGATTTTGAGTGGCTCTTTGATGCCAGTTAGGCATTACGATATTGCGCTAACTGGATTGAACATTGGCAACCCCGCACGAATTTAGGTTAGTTTCCGCTTGAATTCTTAGTTTCTTCCTTCAAATTATCTTAGGGGACCTATGCTCATTGGCCACTTACTTCTGCCCCCCCCACATCTTCATTTTAATTCCTCCTTCCCCGTTAGGTGATCAGAGATGACAGTTCTCTGGTGATGCGGGATGCTTCTCGTTCTTTCAGTTGTGAGTTTCGTATTTGTGGGAGACAGACAGGGAGACAATGTTTGAGTTTTTGAACAAATGGGATTTATAGAATTAAAAGGCTCGCACAAATTTCGTTCAATGAACTGATGTTTCTGCCACATTTAAGGATTTATTACTAATATTATTTTCTTTGGTTTCTTGTAAATAGATTTTTCATATTGTAAATATACATTGCCATTTACGTTTTTTAAATTGCTTTTTTTATTCCCCCCTCAACTCACAGACAAGAATTGTGCATATGAGGTCTAGTTAGGACGTACTAGAGATTCTGATGTTTTATGGTGAATGTAGTAAAAATGCTTAGAATCCGTTTTGTTTAAGGGATACTGTGGTATGTTTGGGTCAGTGATTGTCGCTAAGTCTAATTATAAAGACAGAAGGCAATCCACTTCGTATTTTGGCCTTGTGCCACATTTTGTTTTACTCTTCGTTATGGTACCTATAGTTCATGAATTTATGAGCCGTACTAGACTGGCGTCGAGATCTCATCAATTTACAGTTGTACTGGCTAAATATAGTGTAAGTTCTATGCAAAACGTTTTTCTCCCACTTTTCGTTTTGGGATCTCCCTTCCGGCTCAATGTTTTCTGGCCAACATTAATCAGCAAAAAATTAAATGCAATGTCAATCACTGTCCACCTGATTAATCTTTTCTCTTCCTGCTCATTATTAATGTTTCTGTTCCTAATTCTTTCACGCCCTGTAACCCCTTGGATCTTTGTGCTTTACTGCCTTGCATGGGGTGACACTAATATATATTTGTGTGTGTGTGTGTGTGTGTGTGTGTGTGTGTGTGTGTAAGTAAATATATAGAAAAATCGTAAAGAACTGTTAGGTTAATAAGCCAAAGGTCTTTAGTATTGTTTTTATTTAAAAGTTCCTAACATTGAAATATATATGATCCACGAAGAATGAATTTAAAATTAGGTAGAGACAACACAAAAGCTCTTTCAATAATATTAAAATTATTGAAATTAGTCATCCCTATCCAATGTGTTTGGCATTTAAAAGAAACGAATAAAACATCAAAAGTAAAATGGAAAATAATAAATAGAACAAGAACTTGTAAAACCTGGGATGTCCCATGCCCTTTATGCGTACATGAAAAACTACAGTTTCTAAAAAATGAAAATTTATTAAATCAGACACGAGTTAACGGTTTTTTACGACAAATTTTCACCTTAAATAATTAGCTTAAAATTTTAAAATTTGATAGTCTATAAACAATTTCAAGCAAAAGGTTTAAAAGCAAAACCCAATCATAAGATAAAATATCCTTTATGAAGCCGTCGAAAAAAAAAAAAAAAAAAAAAAAAAAAAAAAAATGCTGTTCAATACGACGTATTTATATACAAACAACCCTTTTAGAAGAAAATATTAAGGTATTCAAATACGAATTTAACGGCGTAGCAATAATGCCAACAACTGTCTTTGAAACAGACCAGACGATATGTGTCAAACTGATGTCATCATTTGCTTGAAAATTGACACCCCGACAATACCTTAACCTCTTTCCGAAAGTAACTAATATGTCGACACAATATGTTCACACTTTCGGCCCTTATAACAATTGGTTTTACGAAGATATACGCTTATAGAGCTCCGTAAATTTCAAGATAAGTCGTTCCAAAATCGCTCGTGGATGAAAAGAGCTGCGTTTTTTAGCTTCTATTTTTGAAACATGAGTATTCTTACGTAGCGATGGAATCATTTTATATATATATATATATATATATATATATATATATATATATATATATATATATATATATATATATATTTATTTGTGTGTGTGTAAGCATGGGCATTTGTACAATGAGAATTCATTTGCATTTGTTTAATAAAACACTGATTATTAAACATTTCCCCCATTGAAAGATTTATTTTTGGATTAAAAAGACCCATTTTCGCAATTCAAGTTTTTTTTTTTTTTTTTTTTTAAATCATAATGCTAGAATTATTTCGTTTTTGAATTTATTGGATACCATGTGAACGTAATATTTTTGTACAACTTCACAATTGTTTCGTTGTTACCGATCGAACTTTTCAAATAACTTCTGATTTTAGGGACTGTTTCGGGCTGATTTGCTGTTATAGTATGATCATGAAAATGTTTTGATCTTTATATTCGTGTTTCTGTATCGTGTGTTGCCTTATCGTGCTTTGGTCGGATACCAAGTGGTCTCACAAGATAGTGTAGTGATGAAATATCTTAAGTTTTCAAATATTTAAATTCTCAGAATTTACATACCGCCGTATTGACACAACAAACATTTAACGAAAAAATATTCAAATGACAGAATGCAACCGAAAATTAATAACTAACGCAATATATTTTAAAATATATATCTAACATCACAAGACAAATGCTTGAGACATCGGAAATAAATTTTGCAGTTTCTTTCGTAATTTAAATTCTGGCATACAGAAATAAATCCGTTGATTCGAGAAAGATATTTTAAAATGTAAAAAATTCTTGTATTTTATTTCCTAAAAATATGTACGAAGACAAGTTCTGATAAATTCAATCAATAAGGGCTGTAATTAGCTATACATTAAAATCAGAATTTCGTGTATACTATGCAAATTTCATGTTTTTGTTCAATTATTTTTCGACTGCTAACATGTTGCAAAATCGCTCTCATTGTATTAGAGTAAGGATATAAGTATTTATAAGTATTTTTTTTTTTACATAGTGGGGATTTTGACGTTTCATGTTATGGGTAACGATTAGGTTTTGAATTTGAAGTTATCTAAGAGAATCAGTGTTATTTGTGGTTAATTATATTTTTAATGACTTTCACATTAATAATTATTAACCCTTTTTATACATCGATTATTTTACAATGGAAATAAATTAACAACGAATGTTTAATTTGCTAACCACTTTCCATAATTATAAAGGGGAAATTTTTTCTTGTTTCAGAATCTTTCTTGTGCTTTGAAGACTACATAATTGCAGTTGACTGTATAAAAAAAAAAGCTGTATAAAAGCATTGTGCGTATTATATACGCGCTACAAGTACTACAGGTACCATATAACCTACGTGCGTCTGATGCATTGTTGGGATATTGGCGACTGAACCGGATCTCCAACAGGTTTTTCTCGCGAGGAAGATGGTGAAACACCCAGCAGGATTGAAGACGACACCGGACAAAGAGCGAATGAACATTGTATGGTCAACAGTCATCAAGCAAAACCGGATGGATTGCACATCATAATGTCTACAGCAAGTGAATGTTATTGCCTATGGTTGAACCCGAAGAGAGAAGAGCTATAAGACATTCTATATAAAAATGAATAGCTCTCCAAAGACCGTATAACCACACCGTTTCATGGGACTGGTGATGAGATATTATTTAAGACTAATAAAAAAAAAATTCCCAGCCCCATAAGTTATACAACCATAGTTTTGTGGGAAGTATGACAGTTGAAATTGTTTTTATTTAAAATATGTTCAGAGGCTGGATCACAAAACGTTATCTCTTTCAAAGTAGGCATATTTCTAATGACCACACTTTTATCCACTAAATTCAACATTACGAGAGGTTGCACACTACTTTCCTTATCTTCTGTATCAAGCTGGTTATCTAAAAAGTTAAAAAAAACTGATGTCGGCTGCCATGCACACCGCCTCGCATGGTTCTAGTTTGTAGTGTCTGATCATCTTAGTGAGGAGCGAAGGTGTGTAATGTACCGGACTTCGTTAAAATTTTGTATTAACTTCACCCTTTTAGATGATATTACGTAAAAAACTATATTTAGAAATCAAATTGAAAAGCTTAATACAATTCATCAGCAATAATTTTAGAAGAATTGAATTTATGTGCATAAAAGGTGACGATTTTGTCGATACTATTGATCATATACGACATTATCAGAAACTAAGAGCGATAACTTGTAAATATAAAGCCAATATTTCTAAAATTCAATAAAACATTAGATTACGGAGAATATTTTCCTTTTTTAACATTACTGAGTATTTAAAAATTATATATAAAAAGACGCTCACGTTATATTCCATTTTTTATGGTTAAAATCCCCAAAGCGATCAGACAGAAAAGACAGACATTCGATAAACATCAATGTCACCAAGTTTTCAAACTAGTCAAAAACTTAAACCAGTACAGCTGAGTATGCCTTTCGGATATATATTAAAATTAAAGTAAATAATATTTGTTTAAAGAAATTTTAATAAAGAGAATTACGTTGCGATATAAAACTAAGGATTTTTAAAAATTCATTTTAAGTCTTAAGTAGTACGTTGTCTGTGAAGGTTCCAAGTATATATAGCTACGTTCGTATACGTTTGCTTAACTGAAAAGGAAAATATCAAAGCTTTCGGTGTTTTTTTTTTTATTATTTACATTTCTGTGTAGTATTTAGGCAAATCTCTTCTGAACCTTTTCGGTATTCAGAGACTCCGACTTACTGAAATTTTTAAGAGTTTTAGCAACCAAAGTTGCATAAATGAAAAGTACAAACACCGAATGCATTTATTAGATACCCACAAGCAGTGACTGTCCTAGGGATGCATTCTCTACCCCGCGAAGCTGAGATTCGACGCCATGACATTTTTTAATTTTCAAATGGAGAAAAACTGAAAATGTACAATAACGAGTTTATTGCAATATACAACTAAAAAACAAGCTAAAAAAGACATTCATTATTCTATTTAAAACATTTTTCTAGCCTTTAAATCTAAAAATCTTTTCATGGCACTTTCTACGCCTATCTTGACAAGATCATCTTCTATTGACAAAACAGCCAAAGTATTTAATCTGTCTTGAGTCATTGACGACCGCACGTATATTCTTTATAAGCTTTGGAAGATGCCAAACATATGTGATGGCGGCGTGATGGCGTCCTCAGCCTTGATGGCACTCCGGATGACTTGAGCCGGTCCTGCAAATGATTCAGATCAGGTAACTGATATGCAAATGATTGGTACTGACCAGGTTATTTACTGTAGTCCATCTAATTCCCCATAACAAAACAGTGATTTTCCAAGCGTAGCACAAAGCCGAAAGCATGGGGGCAACCTGTGAGGATCGAACTCACTACTCAGTAATTGTTCTAGCGAGACAAGCTTTATTTACATTCAGACTAGTGTCCTCATCTTAATAGTTCGAATAATGTAAATAAGGTACATAATACCTCATCTCAGAAATAGACAGATACCGAGACAAGCTTGATAACCATTACACCGCTTCGAGGTTCCCTAGTGATTTTCTAAGGTTAGCTTATGTGGCACAAGGCCGAAAGTATGGGGCACCCAGTAAGGATCGAAATCATGACTCAGTAATTTTTCTAGCGGGACAAGTTTGCTAACCATTACACCGCCAAGAGGTGCCTCCATGACATAACATATGCTGACATCTGCAATCAGTTAAGATTAGAAGGCCTTCAGAACACTCCTAGTGTAGCATCAGGGTATTTATTATTTTTAGTGGATGCTCATATTTAAGTAGACGTTCCATTTATTTGTTAAACAGTATAAATATTTTCGTCTGCAGGACTGAATATTAGGAAATGTTAAAGAAAAACTGAAAATGTAGAATAACGTTTTATTATAAAACACAACTTAATACAAGCTAAAATATATATATATATATATATATATATATATATATATATATATATATATATATATATTATATCCTACCCAAAACATTTTGTCTTTAGATCTACAAATTTTTTTCATGGCATTTTCTACACCTATCTTTACAAGATCATTTTCTATTGACAACATAGCCAAAGAATTTAATTTGTTTTTAGTAATGAACGACCATAAGTATGATTTTTATAAGCATTACTTTTGGAAGACCTCAAACATGAGTTGCCAGTACCTTGAGCCGGCCCTGATCACGTGAATGAATCAATATCCTTTAGCCTAACACGCAATTAGCGGAAATTTGAGCTTAAATTATGTATATTGACAAGAAAGGTGACTATGTCCAAAAAGTAAATACGTGTGTAAAATATAAAAGTTTATTGCGTGTATTGGCCTTATCAGTGCTTTTTGTCTGCCTGTCAATCTTCGACATTAACAGTATTACAGCGAAGACCCAGACATTATCAATCAAGACAGACATCATCTATATAGACGTCATCACAGATGAAGCAATGTGAGAAAGCACCAGACAACAGGGCAATTAGAAGACTTCAGAATTACTGTCAAGTGTTATCAGCCGATTTTATTCGTAGTGGATTTCCTTTAGAAAAATCTTTACGTTTCGGATATGAAACTGAGCTATTATAAAGCTTCGAGACACTAAACGATAAGGATGGACGTAAAAAAAGCAATATAGAAAGTCAGTTAATTGGCGCCGCTTTTCGTGGCAGAGTCGGTTAAAAGCACGTCGGATCGAATGACTGAACGAATTCTACCGGAAGGCGCATTTGTCTTAAATAGATTTTTCTAATATTTATGCCAGTAGACGAAAATAAAATAATGTTTAAAAGAAAATAAATAGAGCGTCTACTGAAATATGGCTAGACACTAAAAGTAAATATACAGCTATATAGGCAGGTTGACAGAGAGACCAAGTCACAGAGACCAAGACAGAGAGACCAAATAAATGTTTAGACTTTTTATTAAGTACCTAGTGTAATACATAGCGAGGCTGGTATATTCAACCGTCCTTCTGTACCTTTTGCATAAATTGATATGACGTGAGTTCACATCTAAAAAATCATTTGATTATGCAAGGTAATATATTTTACAACAAAATCGGTATGGACAGTATTCATATTTTCACGATATATTAATAAATCGACAAGTCATAAGTCGAGAAAAAAATTACCAAAACCCTGCTATATAAATTTTTTACTAATAATATTCCCTTCACGACATTCAGTGACCTTCAGTCAACATTTTAACTTTTACTCAAGCTGAACAATACTTGCAGTTTTTTTATTCTTTCCTAATGATCTTTCTTCGAATATTTTTGTTTCTCATTTACATCACTTACTGATGGCCTACAAGTCTTCGACCTCACGAATGTCTGAAAAAGGCTTGAGGCATGTCTATTATGGTGATGTCTTAAGACTTTTTAGTAAGAGTGGGATTCAATTTGATTTACAATGTAAGAGAACATTTTATTGCATGAATAAACTATTAAGGCCTTTAAGATTAGAAATTATTTCGCTCAAAAAAGGTCTTGTCCAACAAATTATGTCCAAGAAAATTATAGTCAGAGTTTAAGAAATGGAACATCTTACTGCCTACAGTACAAGTCACGGGCATTACACCCGGTTCATATTATCTTCAAACCCAAGACACATGACTATTTCAACGAAATCCCCACCAGTCTAACACAGCCATTAAGTCCATTCAAAATAGACCCTATATTCAATGAAAATTTTCCGTGAGAAGTCAGTTTCTCTTTATCGTATTTGGCTGGTCTTGCAAACTTCGAATATTAAATTCGCGACATTTAACTTCACATAGTTACCAATAGAATATTAAATTCGCGACATTTAACTTCACATAGTTACCAATAGAATATTAAATTCGCGACATTTAACTTCACATAGTTACCAATAGAATATTAAATTCGCGACATTTAACTTCACATAGTTACCAATAGAATATTAAATTCGCGACATTTAACTTCACATAGTTACCAATAGAATATTAAATTCGCGACATTTAACTTCACATACAATAGAATATTAAATTCGCGACATTTAACTTCACATAGTTACCAATAGAATATTAAATTCGCGACATTTAACTCTCATAGTTACCAATAGAATATTAAATTCGCGACATTTAACTTCACATAGTTACCAATAGAATATTAAATTCGCGACATTTAACTTCAC